>PVJI01001072.1:0-203164 GCA_004026765.1 Micronycteris hirsuta
ATATATACTAGATTTTCCCTTATGTTTTGATAGATATTTCTAAGTCTCTTTATTACATGTACTTCTTTTTCTTTGCTTGTCCGTGCACCTTTACCCTAAGCTTCATTTATTTTCTCATTCTTTGTGACATCCCCAGATTCTCTCACGCGCACTCCTGATCTGAAGTCTGATCTATATGCTTAAGGCTTCCAACCCCTGTCCCAGCAGCCCAGACTCCTGTGTGCATGTCGGATGCACGTACCGAATTGTTTCCTGAACGTCACCCCTAGACGTCCTATTGGCATTTCAAACTCAACCTGTTTAAAATTGAACTCATTGTTATTCTCTCACTTGCTTCTTTGTTCTCAATCTCACTTAATAACACTAAGAGATAAATCTGAGCTTCATTCTTGACTTCTTTCCCTTACCCACCACACACAAATGATCATTTTCTGAGCATACCTGACTAAACATCTTTCAAGTTCATCCGGTTTGCCCCGTCTCCGCTGTCTCCTACCATCTCTGGGGTAGGCCACTTCATTCTGCTGACATTACTAATACAGCCTCCTGGTTGGTTTCCCTGACTCCATTCGGACTGCCCACCACACCAGCCAATAAATGATGAACACTGCATTTATGGAATTTTATAACTTGTGCATACGATCATTCCTCTCCCCTTCTCAAACTTACAGCTGCTGTCCTCTGACGTTCAGAAGTCTGCTAGTTCTCAGTGTGGCTTGCAAAGCTCTCATTCTCTTGGGACTCAAGCTGCGCCACTTTAGACCACAGATTCCAGTTCCAGCCATTCTAAACTGTTTTCTTGAGAGTACGTTAATTGGACATGCTTTCTTGACTTTCCTCCAGGTTTGGACTGGACTCCCTTTCAGGATGCTCTCCTAGCATGTGTGCATGCACATCGTCGCAGGCTGACATAGATTTTAATCAGCTTTATTCTCATCTAAATTGTAAGACCTGTAATGGCAGAGTTATGCGTCCTTTGCCACTTCATGGTGTGCGCTTAACACATAGGTAGGTATTGAGTGAATAAATGAGTGAGCGAATTATACTTTAAATGTAGTTTTAAACCCTGCTTTATTTATTTTCACATTGCCCTCAGCATGCCTCCATTCCCACGGCCCTTCAATACTCTCTCTAATGAACGCTGCATTAGCGACAATGATACACAGCCATGTCTAGAAACATGTGGGGAAATGCTTCAGCAGTCCTTTGGCAGAAACAGGATTAATGGCATGGCTGTGGGGAGAAAAGCAGGGATGCAAGAGAGAGGGGACACCCCAGCAACTTCCAAAAATCAGCCAGTTCCTGATGGCTGTTGTATTCCATGCTAGTTTTGCTTCACAGGTATCTAAGTGAGGAGGGAAATTTCCCCCTACCTTGAGATCACTTGAATAGAACTCTTTTCTTTGAAGTGAGAAAAGGAGAAAATTTAAGCAATGAGTATTTTCATTTAAAAAAATATAAAACCCCTTTAATAGTTGAATAAATTCAATGTAGTTTAATTGATTAACACTTTTTTGCTGCTTATTCAAAATGTTTTCTTTTTATATTAAAATATTTCTATAATATGCATTTTGTGCTAAAAATATTTGTGTGCATTTTAAATGGTTTCTTCGGGGTATATTCTTAGAAATGACATCCTAGATCAAACATACGACTTTTTAAAAAGGCTATTGATGAATATAAATCCAAATTCTCTAAATTACTTTCTGGAAATGTTCTACTAATGAATACCTCTAGTAGAATGAGCCTGATTTTCAAGCTTTCTTTCACTTAAAAGAGGTAGACCTAGAGCTACAGCTGGGACATGAGTCGGACCCCTTGAGGGGGGCATGCATGGTGGCCTGAGCGAGGGCAGCCAGGCGGTGGGCGCGCAGACTGAGAGAAGGCAGACCACCAGGGCACTGCCCGCCCCTTTGGCTCGGATCCGCTGCTGCACCGGGGGCATGGTCAGGCCTCTGTCTGCCTGCTTCCTGGGTAAGCCAGAGATCCCATCTGAACAGCCTTCCTACAGCAGCTCCCCACTCTTGGTGGCCAGATGGGAATTCCAGACCAGTGTTGTTTCCCAAATAAACAGTGACCAAGTTTATTGGTGTTGGGGTTGCTACAGTGGGTGCGGCTGGTTCAGGGGCCGGAATTGGGACAGTAGTTGGCATTTTGATCATTGGCTATGCCAGAAACCTTCTCTCAAGCAGCAGCTCTTCTCCTATGACATTGGGCTTTGCCTTGTCTGAGGCCACGGGGCTCTTCCATTGGATGGTTGCCTTCCTCATCCTTTTTGCCATGTGAGGCTACTTATCCCTGCTGCACCGACTCCAGGCTGTGCCTGGTGCTGGAATGTGCTAAGCTTTACCAGTAAATACAACATTTCTCTAGAAACAAATACACACACACACACACACACACAAAACCAACATAAAAGGTAAACCCCTTGGGAAGAGATGGTCCTGTGCTACTAAGTCAAGCTGGCTACTCACAGAGAATTTTGCATCTCCTGCCTGGCCTGCCCCCTCTGCCTCTCCTGTCCCACGTACACCCTGGCACTGTGGGTGGCAAGATGAGGGTAGTCATCTTGACTTCTGAAAGCTGGAGGCACAGAAAAGCTAGCTGACTCCTGGTATGGTAATAATAATATTGGTGTTACTATTTCTATTCCTATTTGCTTTTGGCAAAAATGACAGCCAATTCTGGAAAAGCTGAACCTGTTTTCCACTGCCAACATGTTCTACTAATGATCACTGCAAAAACGCCAGCTGTAGATACAGAGGGAATGATTTATTTATTTATTTATTTATTCTTGCCTTCAGGGACAGGAGGAAGAAAAAGTACTAAATGAATGCATATTGGAAGCCAGTTGCTTAGAGGTCCTTCCTTCTCTGGCTCCATACCTTCTACTCAAAGCTCCCGTGCTGGACTGCTCAGGATGAAATTCCCCCATTTGCTCTCTCACCAGGTTTTTCTGCTTAACCTAGGAATTACATCCTCATTATATTCAGAAATGGTGTGGGCCGCATCGTTATATTCATATGAAAATAGGAGAAAAGTGCCAGCTTCCCTTCTCCGAAAGCACACTTTTCGCTTGCATTCTTTGAACTTTCTGAAAGGTTTGCTGGGAGAATCAGTGCTTCAGACTGTCTCCACTCTGTTTTCTCTGTTCTTGGAAGTGATTCTGATCATGACCACACTTATGGAGCACACATGCTGTTTGTAATGAATAGGCAGCACCAAATTCAGCCAGTGGCAAGGCAACAATGTCCCTGTGGAGCGTTCTGTGGAGGGAGCGGGAAGGTTAATTGCACACCAGAATCCCCAAGGCCACCTGGCCACAGTGTTCACATTTATTTCAGCCGCAGCCCTGTCAGGTTGATTACATAGTTAAAGCCAAGACTGCTTTGCATTGGTTTCTAGAGAAGCTCAGCTGCTTAGTTCCCTGTATCTATTAATGACCTGGAACCAGAGTGACAGGAGAGTTCCAGGCCCCAGTCCTCCACTGGGAGCTCCCGCCAATGTCTGTCTGTAAAAGAGCAACTAGGAAATAGGAGATTTGCTCATACCACTTCTTCTTTAGTGACAAACACTGGTACTGCTCACTGAGGCCTTACTCTATGTCACGGGCCTTAGATAAGAGATCCTCAGTTCTCACATCCTTGCTGGACAGCTATTTTGTTTCTACTTTTAAGGTAAGAAAACTGAGGCTCAAAGAGTCGAAGGGGTTTTCCAAGGCCACATGCCTAAAGGTGACAAAGCCAAGACTCGATTGAAGATTGCCTGATGCCATAACTTGGGGCTTCCTCCCAGGAAGTGTTTTCCCAGAATTTTCACGACCAGACTCAGTGAGAGCAGTGGGTGTATCCTACCCAGTGTTTGTGAGCAGCATGATAGGCATGCACAGAGAGAAACAGCTTAGGCTGTGGGGAATAGCAGCTAGGTGTGGTAGTGCTGGGAAAGGCAGGGTGTTTAAACTGAACTAGAGATTTTAACATAAGAAAAGTTCGTGGTCCTTAAAGGTGACCATTACTATTTCACAGTAAAGATCTAAACTGCTCCATTTTCCCAGCAGCTTTGTCGCCTCCCTGGTTCTCCCATTCCACGCAGGGAAGGATTTAAGGTGCTCTTCAGACTCAGCAAATCAGACCTTATTGCTCCTCCACTTGCAAACCTTTAACGATTTTCCACCACCTTAAGAATGAATTCCAAACTCCTTAAAGTGGCAAATTAAGTTCTCACCGTTCAGTACTCCTCAGTTATCTATTTCCCTATCCCATCTTATTCTACCCATACAGAATTATCTGGAATTCCTCCCCCATGTCTCTAGGCACTGTATATGCTGCTGCTCCTGGTGGGAATGTCCTCCCTCACCCAGTTCACCCTCCAGCCCCGCTCCTATCTTTCCATACTCGCTACTTAAGAGTCACCAGCTCTCCTCTCCCCGACCGATCATCTTCATTTCCCATTGAGGCCAAATTTTGAATTCTTTTTCCTGTTATTCTAGCATTCTGTACTGACTACTCTCAGCACACATCATGCTGAGAGAAAATTTGGTTTACTTGAATTCTCTTCTACTAGATTGTGGACGCCTTGGGAATGTGTCCTGCCCAGGAACACGTATTAGGCAGTTAAACAATACCGAATACAAAGAATTAGGCAAAGAGGAAGTTAGGTTCTGTCTTGTAGTGTCTAGATTCTTACCTTCCTTGGTTCAGGGAGGTAAAAAGACTTCTGGATTACCACTTTTCTGGCAAAGGCATAATTAATTTTGAATCAGTTCAACTTTGAGTATTTATTAAACTTCTACTGCAGTAGAAATCCTATTTCTTTAAGGTAAATGGAAATATTGTTTCTCTAAAAATTGGGCTTAAATAGGCAAGGTTACAAACTAAAGTTTCTGAAACAAGAATTTGCTTCAAATAACGTGAGACACGTGGGTCGCAGTAACCACGTGACGTCAGCTACAGCCCTGAGTCAGGTCAGCCTGCGAGCTGGGATGTGCTGTGGTAGCGAGTCTGAGGGGCGAGTGCCAACGTCCCCTGGAGGAGTTACATAATGAAAGTCCAATATCTATGTGTTAAGTATCTGAAAACAACATGGTTTTATTTGGTTTCAGTTATGTTTATCTTTTTAACAGTTTTTTTTCTATATGGAGTTAGAGTAAAGAAGGAGGTTGGTTTAATGAAAAAAAATCCCGATGACCCTGAAATTAGCTTGTGAATAATTCAAAATGCTTATGTATGGGCATTTATGAGTAAGACTCCTGTTCCCAGTATACGTTTGGCTGAAGTGATTTAAAAAGCACAGGTAGCACTGTATTATTTTATACATTAATATCAAATAGAAGTTGTTGAACCACAGGATTCAACTCCAGGAGGAAGCCTTGCTTTCCAGCACGTGCCCTGCCACACCCCCTGGTCCGCGGCTGGGGCGCTGTGTTCGCTCCCCTGGTAAAGGCAATGGCAGGGACAGAGCGGGCGTTTCTTGCACTTTCATGGAGGGTGCATTCATTCACCTAAGTCACAATGTCCTTTTCTTTAGAAGAATACATTAATAATTCTTATTTTAAAATAAAGCAACATAACGTGATGAATAAAACAATGAAGAATGTTGTACATACATTTTTAATTTTCAGAATAATTTTCAAATGTTAACAGTCTAAGCCAAATACATATATGGATTATTTACACAATTTTTTCACATACGAGAGTTTAAAAAAAACAAGCAGCGTAGACAGAGAGGGTCAGTATGATCAAAGAACAGCTAACCTTTCCTGGACTTATTACTGAATGGCTTTATCCGCATCTGTACGTCTTTCGACACCAGTGCCCCACTGGACTCAGCAGCTTTCATAGAGCCTAACTTCCTCCAGTTTGTATCAAGACTTAAGCTCAGGTTGTTTTCCAACTATAACACTATGTTATTAGGCCTGCTTTTGCAAGCTCATCCTACTACTTTGGAAATCACCTGTCAACTTTTGAATACACAAAAATTCAGCTACTACTAAAACAACTACCAGACTTCAGTATATACGCTGAGATATACTTTAGATGAGAAATGCTTTAGTGGGTCAGTTTTCACCTGCATCACCATACAGTCCTGGTCACAGTGTTTTAAGGAAGGAGAATCTAATCCTGTAATGAGGGTTTCGTGGAGTGACCAACACTGAAGGAAAGAATTCGTGGAAATCCACTTGCTTAAAGGGAACAGGGCATAAGCATAGGAAATCTTGTGTCTATATAAATCTTCACTTCTATATATCATAAAACTGTTCATTGTAATATTTTTAAAAATAAAATGTAAAATAATTTATGCTCTTTATTTGAATTTAGTTACATAATGAAATTTTATTAATCCTACCTTAGATAGCTAACAATCCTGATTAAACACTTGAAACTTGAAATATAAACACCTAAGCCTTTTTTCTCCTTTGGGGCTTTAAATTTGGTGATGTGTTTACTGTTTCATTAAGTGAGCAGTGTAATCAGAGACTCATAGCAGCCATAGAAATTAATAAGTTTAATGATTCAGGAATTACCCTGAAGTGAAAATAACTAAACTGAATAATCTAAATTGATTATTTTTACTTGAATCATAAAAGCTCTTGAGACCATAATATTAAACCTATCTCTTCAGTATTTTCCATTAATTTATTTCATGTATATCCCAGTATCCAAAAGCAATTCTGCAAATGCAGTTTACCATTTCATTCCTCTTTCAAAATTGCTTTTGGCTTTGTCTTTTGGGGAGTTTTGTCTTTTGTAATGCAAAATCATTATGTAAATCTCATATTCCAGTACAAGGGCCAACTCTCCAATTCTTGATTTCCACGCTGAAGCCCTGTGCACGTGCACTGACTTTTATTGGAGCATCTACTCTGGTCATCACATCGAGAATAAAACTCTTAGGCACGGTGGTGGGTCTGAAAAGGTCAGGCAGAAAATATGTCCTTGGGGAGCTTATAATCTGTAATTTTGAGAAGACAACACATAAAATAATTTTTGAATAATATGTAGCAGTTTAGGATGATAAAAACACAAAATATAACTTATCCTTCAAAAGAATATTGTTATTCAGAGGGAGGGCTACGTTGGCAGACTATCCATTAATTCCATTGATATGGCCTCCGCATAATAATTTTGGAATGCTATCATTTTGGATTTGATTTCAAAGTGAGTTACAAAACCACAAAAAAATATAGTCAATAGCATTGTAGTCATTATGTATAGTGACAGATGGTTACTAGACTTATTATTGTGATCGCATTTTAAGATACATAAATGTTGAATTACTTTCCTTGTATACCTAAAACTAAAAAAATAGTGTATGTCAGCTATATTTTTATTTTAAAAAGAATAACTTTATTATGAACGCACTTTCTTTAAAATCTGAAGATACTGTGAGTTAGTTTGATTGGCTTAACTTTTACTGAATTTTAACGTTCAAAATTGTATTTCTTACTCTGAGACTATTAAAATTATGTATATACCCAAGCTGAGAGCCATTCCAATAAAGACATTCACAATGTAGAGTTACCTTCACATGAAGTATGATTTTTTAAGATGACAAATTTGAAGGGTAGGCACATTGGTGACTTCTAGTATATTTGTCTAATATGTATTTATAATGTTTATATAAAATGTATATTTATATAATACACATACACTTGTATGACAGAGAACAATGCTAGAGGATTTCATATGAATCAAATTTGAATAGCAGAAGGAATGGACAGAACATTCCAATAGGGAAAAATACATATATATATATAAATATATATATACATGCATACATACATACTGGGAGGAACTAAATGATGTGTCCAGAAAGAGATGATACCAGTGAGCACTTCAAAAGATGATTGCAAAGTGATGGTGACACTTTTGATAAAGAGGGACAAGGGAGGAAAAAATAATCAAGCTACTAACAGATTTCTTGCTTGGTTATTATGCTCATTATAGAATGAGAGGCATTGACTCCTCTTTGTATTTAGAAACATGGAATAACAATTTTAAAGCTGGAAAATACTTTAGATATATAGTTGGTGCTCATATCCATTTTAGAAAACAAATAAGAAAGGTATTTGACTAAAAACATGAAGCCAGCCAAGAGAGATAGAGCCAACACATGGTGATAATTCTTCTTTGGAATAAGAGTGCACTTTTCTGAGGAGAAGAGATGTTTTAGTAGAGGAAATGGTGACTTGGGGTAAAATAAAAAGTTGCATGGGAGGGGTGTGGCTATATTCACATAGAGATGAAGGTAGAAATCAGTCTCAGGACCTTCAGAGGGGAGGACAGTGAACTAGTAGGAAGAACAGGGCTGAGAACCTGCCTCGTCTACCAGAGAAGAAGGTGGCAGCTGAGAGGTCAGATAAGGAACTTCGTTATTTTAAAATTTAAAAATTTAAATTAAAAAATATGTGCATGCATGTAATAATGATAAAAATAAAATACTTAAACAATAACTTCATAATATAAAGGAAGTTGAATTTGTGATTTTATTTTATTTTTTAAGTTTCTTTATTATTGTTCAATTACAGTTGTCTGCATTTTCCCCCCACCAGTCACCCCCCTCCACAACCACCTCCCTCCCTCGCTTCCACCCTCCCCTTTGGTTCTGTCCATGTGTCCTTCATAGTAGTTCCTGAAAACCATTCCCCCCAGCATTCCCTCCCTCCTCCCCTCTGGCTATTGTTAGATTGTTCTTAATTTCAATGTCTCTGGTTATATTTTGTTTGCTTTTTTCTTTTGTTGATTATGTTCCAGTTAAAGGTGAGATCATATGGAATTTGTGATTTTAAAACTCCCAATAGAGAAATCTCTAGGCCTACATGGTTTCACTGATCAAGTCCACCAAATATTTAAAGAGGAATTAACACCAATTCTTCACAGTCTGTCTCAGGAAACAGAAAAGAAAGGGAACTTTCCAACTCATGGTGTAAAGCTAACATTACCCTAATATCAACACCAGAAAAAACATAGTACAAAAACCAAAACAAAACAAAAAATGCTGCAGATTAATATCCTTCATGAATAGAGAGGTAAAAATTCTTAAAATATTAACAAATAGAATTCATCAATATAGTATATATAGTATATAATATTAATAATATACTATGTAATAAGAATTATTTACCATATACAAGAGGGGTTTATTCTAGGCGTGCAAGTATGGTTCAATATTCAGGAATTGACTAATTCATATAATCTACCATATTGCACTAAAGAAGAAATATCACATGATCATATCACCAATGCAGTAAAAACATTTGACAAAATTCAATATACATTCATGATGAAAATCTCAGTAAAATAGGCATAGAGGAGAATTTCCTTATCTAATAAAGAACATCTACAGAAACCACAGCTAATATTATATTTAATAGGAAAAGACTGGATGCTTTGCTCCTGAAGTCAAGAACTCAAGATATTCACGTAACCACATTCATTCATCATAATACTGGAAGTTTTGAACAGTGCAATAAGGCAAGAAAATAAAATTTAAAAAATCATATAAACGAGAAATGGCATGATTATCTATGTAGGAAATCCCAAAGAATATACCAGATTCTCCTAAATTTGGGTCCTAACTTTCAAAATTCATATAAATATACAAAGGACCCAGAATAGTTAAAATAGTCTTGAAAAAGAACAAAGTTGGAGGACTCACACTTTCCATTTCAAAGCTTACTAAAAAGCTACCATAATCAAACCAGTGTGGTACTAGTGCAAAGATAGAAATGTAGATCAATAAAATTTAGAGTACAGAAATGAACCCTTACATTTATGGTCATTTGATTTTCAACAAGGGCATCAATGTAATTTAATGGTGAGAGAATAGTCTTTTCAACAGTGGTTCTGGGATACTTGGATATACACATGCAAAAGAATAAATTTGGACACCTACGTCACATCATATACAAAAATAACTCAAAATTTATCATAGCCCTAAACTTAAGAGAGATAAAGCTATGAGCTAGCTATGAGCATAGATTTAGCATCAATAATGTGGAAAAAATAGATATATTGAGACATATCAAAATCAAAACCTTTGTAATTCAAAGGACACAATCAAGAATTAAGAGATAACCCACAGAATGTTAGACAATATTTGCAAATTATATATCTGATAAGGAACTGGTATACAGAATATATAAAGAACACTTACAATTCAACAATAAAAATATTAATAACCCAGTTAAAAAATAGGCAAGAGGTTAAGTAGACATTTCTTCAAAGAAGATATACACTCTCTCTGGTGGCACCCCCTACCCCCCATAAATTGCAGCATGTTTGCACAACAGCCAGTCAAGTCTAAGGTAGTCATAGCTGAGACTATTTTACTTCATGAAAGAAGTAGTATGTTCGTTGGGTCTCCATAGGCTTACTCCATTCAGAGATGTGGAGAAGGGTCTGTATTCCAGCAATGAAAGCCAAAGTATGGGATGGCCCAAAGTAATTTATAAGAAGAGCAAGTAACCTTGCAAAAGCAGGGGATGAGTGAGTTGGACACTGCATGAGCAGGCAGAAATAAAATGTTGGGGGTGGGAGGTTTGTACCTCATGCTGAGAAATATGGGGAGACTACCTTTAGGCAGTGGAGAATCTCTGAGTGTTTAATAACTGAAAATTTTTGGTCTCTGTATTATCTTGGTGCTTTCTGATCATTTTTAAGTCTATTTTGGAGTCATAGCATTTGGTCACGTGAAACTAATTTTCTCCCCTTGAAATGATCACTTCATGTTTTAAAATTACCATTAATTTAATTTTTATCCAACTCTAATGTTATCATGAGTCACATTCATTATCATTATTTTTGTTATATAAATTTGTGGGTTAAATATTAACTAGGCTTTTAAATTTCTAGCTAAGTATATTATTGTAGACCCTTAGATTTCATGCTAGATGTTTTGTAGCCTTGACTGAGCAACCTGATTGCTTCAAAAATTTTGGCACAAAGGCTGCATAATTTAGAGATAAATAGATTTTTAAAAATTAAAACTTGACAATCTATAAACATAGAATTGCTAAATGAAACTAATATAAAACTCTTAGGAATCACATTGATCAGATTGTCAGATTGATTAATTTGCAAATCATAGTCACATAAGCATGGTGTTTTTTAGTCATGGGCTTCCTGTCGTATTTCTCCTGACACAATTTTAATAAGATTTTGACAGGATCCAGAGAATCAGTTTTGATTACTGTCACTCTATTTTCCCTTTAATTCATTTAAGTAATTATTAACTTAGCCATGCTAATTATCATAACTCAATTTATAAGCAGTCTCTAGAACATTCTCAGATGGAACTAATTTCTACTTTTCTTTAAGTCCCAGATGTTTCAGTTGTCAGTCACTATACCTTTCACGTCCTGCTTTGTGTTCAGTACACCGCATGTGCACACCTTACGTCTTTGGTCATTGATAAGCTACTCGGGGTCCAGAAGCATGCTGTTTTCTGTCTCCCATTGTGCTGGCAGGGCAACAGCAGAGAGCAGGCACTCAAGTGTCTCAACCAATGAATGAACAGTGTTGACATTTTTTCTTCATCATCCCCTTTTAGCTCTTTTCTTTTATAGCGATCTTGGTTAAAGTTTCCCCTTTTAGGCATGCATTAAGCTTCCTTTAGAAATTATTAGCATGTATTTTATTTCAATGTAAACTAATGAATATCTATTTGGAAAAAAGCATTACGTTAATGGGATAAGGGTGAACAGAGTAGAAAACACCCTCAGTGAAACTACATGTAAATATAGGTAATATATAAGTTGGTAATAGATTTTATATATAATATAATATACTTTCAAAAGAATCATATAATTGGAGATTGTCAGATATTTTACATTCCTTTGTTACTAAGTTTAAGAAATTGAAGTAAAAGAATTTTTCAAAGACTAGAAATCCATCTATGTTAAATAAGCAATCTGGATTTGTCTGTTTTCACTAGAAGAATGTGTCTTTTTGTGCTACTTTGAACTAATATTGCCAGCTTTTAGTGATAGGTCCCTTTAAGTTAAGGTCACAGATCAAACTTATTCTTATGGTCCTTCTCTAATCAAAATTATGATTTTGATTAACCAATTTAAGTAATTATCTATTTTAATTTATTCAAAGATTGGTTAATTTAACATCTTTAAACTTGAAATTCTCTAAAATTTCTACATAAAATGTATAGTTTATAATGTTGGCATATATACGGGTATCATAATAGCTTTAGTGCCTCATCATCAAGTGACACAAAGGAGGAATTTGGTAGCAGGCTTGAGAGTTCTTTTTCTGTAAACTGATATGCAACACATTACAAAGTAAAATATATGATAAGCCAATAATTGGTAATGAATTTAGGATACACAGTATTGCTGCTACATTTATACATTACCCAACAGAGACAAGCACATTCTAGATCTTTCCAGTATTCAAGACTTAGTAGGTAACTTGGTTGTCCTAAGGGTTTCTTGGCTGGGGAACAGCATTGGCTGATGGGAAAAGATTCCTTTTAAATGCTGTGGATTTGTTTCATAATTTAAATTAGTCAAGGACCAGGAAGAGTCGAAGAAACCTATGTGAACTCAGGGTCTAACTCGGTGAAAAGCTGAAGTGCTGTAAACAAGAAAGAAACTTGCTGCATAACAATGGTCGGAAATAAGAAATGACCAAGTGCTTGAGGATTTGCATTCTGAAATGCAAATTTAAGAGAAAGGACAGACCCTTTCTGAATGGTTAATCATAAAACATGAAGATTAGTCAGAAGTGGCTAGGTTGAAAGTCATGGCTGAAAGTAGGAAAGTGTCATCTTCATTTTAGTTAAAAAAAAACCTGAGGGGAAATGAAAAACTTGGAAAAGACAACAATTTGCTGCTAAGATAAAAAGAATATTGAACCAAAGGAAAAGATTTTTAGCATTTAATTGTAACTCTGTAATTGTAAATTTGTAACATTGTCACTGTAGATCTAATGTGTTTTTGTATTTTTATGCAAAAGAAGAATAGTTAAATCAGAGAAATTTGAGCATTAGTATAACCTTAATGTACAGTTTTAAATAATTTTTTCCAATGGCTTACCATTTAAATCAAAGTAAAATTCCAAGTTTTCACCATGGGTGAAAAACCGCACCTGCTTTGCCTCTGCTCTGCTGATGAGCTTTCTGCCCCTTCCTCCTGCAAGCCCTGCTACTTACTCCATTACTCCCACCGACACTGGTTGCTCCGGCTTTCCCCAGCACATGCCCTCACCTTCCCATGTCAGGGGCTTTGCACTCGGTATACGCTCCCGCTGGAGCACAGGTTCTCGTGGGTTTTTTAACCTGTAGTTTTTCATGGCCGACTCCTTTATTACCTTCAGGTCTCTGTTCAAATGTCGCTTTACCCATGTGTCTTCCCTGACATCACTATATAAAATAGCACATTCATTATCAGTCTTTATCCCTTTATCTTGCTTTATTTTTTCACAGCATTTAATGTTCATCACTGTATCTCCAGTACTTGGAACTGTGCTTGACCTACAGTGTGTCCTCAAGAAATATTTCTCAAGTGAGTGAATGATAATGATAATATAGATTGACCCTTTAACCAATAGTTTGAGAACTCCTTTAAAATAACTTTTATGAAGGAGGAAACTTGTCTGGTTACTCTTAAGAACTCATAGAAGGCAAGAGTGGACCTATATTTGTCTGCTTATTTCCAGCATCAGGCACAGCTGGGCAGGAAGCAGCGTGGACCAGCAAAGTCAGGCGGCCACAAACAAATGGTCAGTGAATAGTTGGAAGCAGCAGTGATGCAGGTTTCTCGGAGGAGCAAAGAATCCCCAGATTTTTAGAGCTGTACATAGATAATCACACACAGACACACGCATGCACACACACACACACACACAAATCTTCCCCTCTTAAAGAAGAGAGCTACTAATGGGGAGAGAGTACCCTCTTCTTCTTCTGGTTGTTGCAAATCCCATTTGGGAATTTTTAATAGGGGCACATGGAACAGTTAGTAAGGCCCGATTCCTGTTAATTCACTGGAAATTATCTGTTGAGTAAAATGTACACACTCATTAATTTACAGCCATGGCCCAACTCTACTTTTTTTCAACTTTGATTTAAAATGATTTTCATGGAAATATGTTCTGCAGACACTAATCACTGTGAGATAATAAGATAAATAAGTTCTCTTTTCAAGTAACAATGAAAAAGGCTGGCTTAAGAAAAGTTGAATAGGTTTTTCCATGATATGACTCCTCAGGACATTTAAAATATACGTCAACAAATTAGGAGAACCAGGCATTTGAATTAGTATTATGCAGCAATTTCTAATGGAATATCATGTACCGTTTTTCAGTCTCTTTTTCCCAATGTTTATAAGACTTGTAAGTAAAAAATGAGAACGTTCTCATTCTATAACCAGCATGCCAAGTAGCTGAGCCAGCTCTGAGCAACCTTATCCTTTATCTCATTTGCTTTTGTTTATGTGTTTTTAGTAGAACTGGTTTTAGAACTTTTTACATTTATTTGGGAAGAACAGTATTATAATATACTTTCCACCAGCGAAAAGATTATGGCTTGCTTTGTTGAGATACTTGCTTCACTGCAGTGGTCTGAAACCCAACCAAGGTGTGCTTGTAAGCGAACTTTTCACTGTTGATGCTGACCTTGGTCACCTGGCTGAGGTAGGGTTTGTCGAGTTCCTTTCTGTCCCCTTTCTATAATGCATTATTTGGAAGGACGTCCTTGTGCACAGTCCCCACTTAAGGAGACTGATTATGTAAACTGTTCGATTTTAATACTAAGCCTTTGATACATGTATTCATTGCTGTGTAACAATTTACAAGTCAGTTGTACTGTTCATTTGATGAATATATTTATGAATTTCTAAGGCAACTGACAATATTGTGGCTTGGATAAAGTGTAGAACCGGGTAAACAAAGAAAATGTGTTTTTTCATTCATTGGACACTTTTTGATCAGTGCGATCCTGGCTTCCAGCTCGATGCTGCAGGTATTGAAGGAAGACCTGCCCTCAGGAAGGCTGTGGTTCAGCACAATGAAGAAGTATCCTTTTAAAGAAGTAAATCTGCATGAAAGCATATGGACAAGAATGTAAGATAAATATTTTCTTGCTACCTGAAGGCAAATTTCTACAGAATAGTACAATGTTTTCAAGAACTGAGTAGGACTTTAGTGTAAATAGATACAAAAATGTAGATCTTTCCAGTGGTCAGAATGTGACCCTGCGGGTGTCCCACAGAAGCGCCATGGTGTGTACCCCTCAGCCTTTGTGAGAAGGTCTTCTGGAGGGCCAGAGGGCTGCACGATCCTCTGGGAGACAGACGAGGAAGCCAGTTGGCCAGTGAAGATAATTCTCCCATTTTATCCAAACGACTTTTCACAGGTTGTCTAAGTTTACCCACATCACTTCTGTGTGGAATAAAATAGTAATTTTGTTTCACTTCATTAATCACTGTTCAGGCTTTAGTGCCTCACCTGCCCAAGTCACAGGATGTCAGTAGCCAGTACACACAAAATTGTTCATCTTGGAATCCTCTGGGCTTGGTAACGTCTGAAATTTATTTTCCCTCTTTTCTTTTTATTAACTAGACCTAAAATAAACGTGACTAGAACCAAGAGTCTTGTGAGTTCCAAATTATTCGTTTTCTATTTCCACGTTGAAAGAGCCCTGAATCCGTATGTATGGTGTCCAGCTTTGCCCAGAATGGCTCCTGCCAAACTTCTGTTTGTTACAAACCTACTGGAGTGATTCTACTCTTCCAGCGAGGGATGTGTTTACAATGGGTTCCGCCCCATTTCTGACTGAGACTTGGAGGAGATGTGAGAGTAGGGGAACTTGCACCACTCCTTATATTAGTGAACAAGAAAGAGACCATGTGCGTCTTCCTCTATGGGTCCCTGGTCTTTGTGGCCTCTTGGGAGTGGGAGAGGTGCTGGCTTGGGATAGTCAGATACACTAAGGAGTACAAAACAAAAAGATGACGGGAACTATGATGCCATAATATAACTGAACCACTGAATTTACAAACCCTGGATCGTTGGTTTGTGAGATAACAAGTTTTCTTCTTTGTTGTTTAAGCCACTTGAGTCAACGTTATCTGTTGTTTGTAACCAAAGCATTCCATAAGATACTAGGGTTATATACATAAAACTGCACTAATGAAAGAATTTAGGGCTACATAAGATATTTCCAAGAGAATTTTATCTAAGAGGTTTTTCGATGGTTGTTGGCTTTAGAAGCTAATCCCTGCTAAGTGGTAACTCCATAGAATATGTTTATTGATGAAAGATGATAATTACTTCTTGGTCTAACACCTATGTTGTTGTCTTAGACATAGTTTGAGTTAATGTCCTAAGTTGTGTTTTCCTGCCTGGAAGTTCTTCACCGCACTCATTGGGTGGACTTCACTGTATCTCAATATCCTTAACCTCTAAGTATCTTTTAGGCTAGGGGAGATACCTCACCCAGCCTGGCTCTTACACACTCTCTTCAGGCTACTTGAATTTGGGGCTCCAAGACATGGGTCAGTTTTTATTAGCTCTTGAACTGAAGCATGATGCAAATTAAAATCTGAGCCAGCCAAGTTGGACTGTAAGTGTGCCAAAATAAAGAAAACAATTATGCAGGAAAAAAAAGAAAAATGGAAGGAAAAGAAGCAGGAATAAGAGACCACACCAATACAGAGAGACAAAGAGGAATTTTGGTGCCTTTGTAATCCATTTTCTGGATCCTTTGCTTTTGTGGGGTGGCTTTGGGTTCCATGAAATAAATTTATATTCACTAATCTTTTATCTTTTTGTTGAAAGAAATCAAGGAGGTTTAGGTTACATGCAACTTTTAATACTTGACCAATATACTTGTGAACTAAAAGAAACTTACTTAATAGAATTTTCCCTTTTTGTTTGTTTTTTTTGTTTGGTAATGCCACAGGAATTCATATTCTTTTATGGCACTAATTTAAATCTGTCTTGTATGGGAGCTGCTTGTTGAGTTGCATAATCTACTTTAGTAGTGCGTGAGTTTAAGAGGAAAGATTAGCTTTATTCTTTTGTTAATATACTGAATCATGAAGTATTATTCTTTGTTTGTAAAAGGAATTTAAAATATTGGTTGAAAGAAAACTACAGCCTGAAGAAAGAGGAAATGGAATTTTTTTTACCCATCCAAATTGAATGTTTATTTCAGGTACTTAGGAATTCCCTGAACCCCTGAATAAAGACATATCCAAATAAAAACAGTTTTGTTTATTCAAAGTTATTTAATAGAATTAAATCATTTTTAGCACTAATCAACCTTGTCACCCTAGGAATAATTCAAAATCATAACAAGTGCCATTGTGCAGTGTTTGCATGTTGCTGGAGATTAAGTCATTCTTCTTAAAACAGATATGTTCTTTTTAAATTACTTTGAAGACAATACATTCCAAATGGCATTTTATTGATAACGATTTTTAAACTTTGATTAAGAACAGATATGGCTGTAGGGTTGGCATTGTTCTAATTACCCTCCTTTTAAACAGTGTATGAATTATCCTCTTTGAATAGCGAGAGTCAAAGAAAACCTGCCAACACTGTGATTACAGTGGCTCAGCTGTAGGCCCCTCACCTCCTGAGAGCATTTACTTTGGCAAACTTCTTTGTCTACCCTTTGAAATGTATGTGAATCTTTTCCAGGTCTCTTGCTGGCATACAACCCAAGAATGCCGTTCTCAAGGGTCTGGGAGTCATGCCTTTGAAATGTAATCATTCAGGAAGGTAGCGCCAGTGTCGCTGACCATTTGCTATGAGACCCCTCCCAGCATGTGGGAAGGCAGGAGCTAACTTCCTCGGGGGCTTTACTCCACGTTGTAAAACTACCTCCTGAAATGAAAATATCAGAAAGTTTACTTTTTCTTTGGGTAGGGACAATTAGCAAACACAGGTGGCCTACAATTTTCCCACCACAGTTCTTAAAAACTCTCCAACTTCTTTTTCAGCAGAGTTTAGTTCAGACTGAGTTCTGGTCTCTCTCATAGCAATAGTTTTGAATAAAATATCCTTTGCCTTTTAAACTTAGTCTGGTGATGTTTTTGCTTTGACAGATTCATTGAAGGAAGAGATAATTTCCCCCAGCATACTTATAAAAAGATATTAGGAAACTGTCGGTATTGCATGTCTTCAATTTTAAGATATTTAATTGCTTTTCCCACTTTGGTTGTGAGGTAATAATAGACTGTGTTTAAATTAGGATGTGCTGATAGGCTTTGCATCATTCATTGTCAGAGAGCATCCTCAGTTTTCCTTCTGTCCAGGTTAGTGGGAGGACGGCGTAAATTCCCTGTTAACTCTGGGGAGTCCGGAGATTCTGGAGCCGTTTGCCTCCAAGACTTAGGTTCTCTTAGAGAGATCACTTTTGTAATAAGCAATGGTTTTCCCACTAAAGGTTACCATTTCATGCTTTCTGATTTTCACTACTTGTAAAGCTTTCCAATTTTTACTACTTGTAATGCTTTCCTTCTAATGCATCATGCTATAATAACTCTTGATCACAGACATTTCCATTTTTTTGTCAAATTATTTCCCCTGCTTTGACAAGAACATCTTTGCAGGTAAGCACACACATGGTAGGGAAAGAACTGTAGGGAAGTAACTAGGCTGCCTTCAGCGCTCTTCTCCTGCTCACCTCCCCAGGCACCTGGGCCCGCTTCCCCTGGAATCTGTCATCACAGAGGCAGTCCCAGCACTGCACTGGAGGACTGCTCCCAGGTGACGGGCAGGAGGAGGAAGGAGAGGATCTGCGAAGGGGTGTCAGGGAAAGAGGAGTCAAAGGATAAATGAGCAGGAAGTTATCGCATGTCACAGGAGAAAGCAGTGGGGAGGTGGAAGGGAACTGTGGCCCCAAAATGGTTAAGAAAATACGGAATTTGGAAAGAAAGTTTTAGAAGAAGGAAAAACTTAAGGGAATATAACACAGATACACATATTTTTACCACTCAAGATAATATCAGAGAATATTGGATCATATTTTTTATACCAACTGTTCCACTCAAGAATGAAATAGAGTTAAGTTAATTAATAGGCAAATATATCATATCTCTTCCTGTGATACTAGCTATTTTACAGTCTGTTAAAGAAGAGATCTTAGAGTCCTATAAATCTGGGAGAAGAAAAACTGGATTAGAAGAATTAATAAAAAGTTCTCAAATAACAGGTATTATCTCCTTTTGAATATTTAGAACTTGTTGAATGTTTGTGCTAAATTTATAAGAACTATTTTTTGTTAAATTTAGAATCTCTAAGTACCAGAAGTGAATTACTTTCTGTCTGTCATCAAATTTATTTTAACTAATTGTTACCTCTTGAGAAATTTTTGACACAATGAGATGATGGTATTTTCACTTACTTAAAAGATGACGGTCTGCTGTGGTCTGGCCATACAAGAGAGAAGCCTGGGAAGATCTGTGTGCAAGGCCTCTGGAAGGTGCTGATTTGCAAAAGATAAAGCCACTGGAATGGTGGAAGGCCAGAGAAAGTGACAGAAAACCTAGGTAATAGTGTGGCAGAGAAATGATTTGGGGAGGAGCAGAAATATGGAATGTGATGTTAATTAAGCAGATTGATATAGGGTGTTTCATTTAAATCCTCTTTATTTCCCCTCACAATCACAGAATCAGTCGTCAGGAAAAATCTGTTTCTTGCTGTTGCTTTTGATGAGAGAGGATTCTTCATGGTGAATAAAGAAGGACTAGAGCTGGCTTTAATAGAGGCTCCCTGGGAGAGCCACATCAGGGTTACCTCTGAGAGACTCTGCATGAAACTCCTTCATCATGTATGAATGGAAAAGCAAGTCACTGACAGTCTTCAAAGAGTGCCCACACTGTGTGCATCACAGACTAAAATTTAGCTGAATTTTATATCTGATAATAATTAAAAAATACTATTGAAACTGTCCATTTTACACATTGAAGAAGATGGTTTGTTCCATCATTTTTACATAGCCTGGCTAGTCATAAATATATAAGGTAGGCTTTACTATTCTTTAGTCATGAGATTACTCATTTACTGAGCTGACATTTGTCAATCAGTACACACCAGAGGTGATAATGCCAGAGGTGGCTTTCCGAGTTGCTCACGATTGCAGAGCCAAGACAGACATCTGAACAGATGATTACAGTGCAATGCAACCTGGGCCATAGCAGAGGAATTTTGAAAGTGCAATTTAAGCATAGGAAAGTATTATTTGGTGAGTAATTATTTGAGGTGGTATTATTTGAAGTGGAGCAGGTTAGAAAGGATGCTAAATTATATACCTCTTATTTTATTTCCTTCCATACCAGACCTTTCTCACAGACATTAATAAAGGCTTTTCAAGTACAGTTTATGGGCAGGAGCGGTCCTGATAACACAGATATAGCTCACTAGAATGTGAATTTCTTGTTTTCTGGTCAGTTAACAAACATTGGCATTAATGCACTAGTTATAAAACCTGGCACTTAAATTTTGGAATGGGGAAAAAAAAATCAAAGCAATCTGCTCCAAAATGAAGCCAACAAGATAGTTCTGCCAAGAGATGATGGCAGTGTTCTAAATATACTCATTTTGTGATGGTAGAACTGTTTCTCATTTTCTTTTCCTCTCTAGCATGTCTTGTTTACATTTGGTTAATAAATGCAAATGTAATTGTCACCACGGAGCAGGCCACTTTCAACAATTCTGTTTCCAGAGAATTTTATTTAGGCTGTTTGACCCACATTTGTCTGTGGAATGTCATCATTCTGTTACCCGCTTTGAGTGCATCGAGGTGGCACCTAGCAGCAGGACCACCGAGTACACGTTCAGTTTTCATGGGCGGCATATGCTCACTTGGGCAGCCGCTACAGTTTCTGTGCTGACAGTGAAGTTCTGTAAAGGAATCCAGGCAGTGTGTACAAGCCCAAAGACCGAAAAACCAGTCACTGAGTATCTCTCCTTTCCAAGTGAAGGCAAAATAAATGATCTTACATGAGGAGGATGTACAGGCATGCAAATATTTAAGTTGAATAGTAGTAAAATTTTTTGATTTAAAAATAACCGTTTAAGAAAAGTGGTGATGTAAGTAGAGTAGAGGACTCTTACTGCAGGAAGATACACTGGAATCTCCGGTGCAAGTGAAGGAACTGCCTTCCCAGGAGGATACCATCTCCAGAGGAAGGCTTTTTGTTTGTTGTGGTTGCTGTTGTTGTCGGCGATGGTGATTATTTCTTTCTGTTGTTATTTAGACTTCTACTTTAGACAATTTAAAGTTTAGCTTCCTGATGAGGATCATTTGTCATCCTAATTTAGTCAGACTCTAATATCTCTAAGAAAGTACAGTTTCCTCAGTACCAACGGGACCGAAACCTCAGCAGACTCTGGAAATAGTTGGGAGTCCTTAACTGAGAGTGCAGATTCCTAAGCTTGTCCTTCAAGATTCTGTGTCAGTGTACCAGGGGCAGGGCCGAGAAAGCTGAGCTCCTATTAATATCCCTAGGTAGTTTTATCTTTATTTGCTGTTAATGTATTTTGGTGTGTGTTTATATATGCCACTTGTATTCCTTCTTTTCTACATTACTACTCTGCGTTTAGCTAATGTTGTTCTTTACTGTCTTTTTACTAATTTATTATAAATATTGATATAATTTTGATATCTATCTTTATCTAGATATATAGAAATATGTGAATTTTGATATTTTATGTATATTACAAAAATAATCCCCACGTGCTATTGGTGATTTAAGTGTGTGTTTGAGTGTGTGGGGAGTTGGATTTATATGTGCGCATTAATGAGCAGGTAGTAACAGACATTGATTCATGTCTCTATGATCTACTACTTTCCATTTGTAAGGGAAGAAGAATTTGAGTAATTGGTTTCAGCAGGATTATGCTTTTGAAATATTAATCAAATTTAAAAAATATTTTCTGGCAGTTGCTGTCCCCCTTTCTTCCTCTATCCCCAATCCAAGACGAGAGGTTATTCTGAACTCCAGGTTTTAGGGAAAAGATGTGTCAGCAGAAAACAACAGAGGAGGGGCTACATCTGGCTTTGAAGTTTCAAGGTCTCAGGCCCTGCAAGTAATGGGAAGCCTTAGAGTAGCAAACAGTAGGTTTGACAGAAAAATATGATGCATTAGTCCTAGTCTTTCTGCTCCCAAATTTTGTGAAAAAACAATGTTCCTTTGACTAAGGGTAGAGGTCACTTGGGAGGTGTTAAGGACCAAGGTTGTAAGTAGCAAGGGGCTTCCTGAAGGGGTCTGTTCCCTTCCTCCTCGGGGGTGTGTGTAGTGACGGAAGCCCCTTCACAAGGTTAGTGGGGCCTGAGAGAAGAGGGAACCTGTGACCCCCTTTCTTGGTTGATTCCCTAGTCGATCCCGGGGGACATGACGAGTCCCCAGAAACAGTCTCTGTGATGGGCGCGGGAGCACCGACCCCACGTGGCCTTGCACAGTTGCTAGTTCTCCAACCTGGTGGGAGAACAGGGCGCACCCTTTCCTCAGAGGGCCAGATAGTAAATATGTCAAAGCTCCGCAGGCTACATGGCCTCTGTCACAACTACGTACTTGGCTCTACTATTGTGCCACAAAGCAGCCATAGATGGTACATAAATAATAGGCAGGGCTATGTTCCAGTAAAACTTTATTTACAAAACAAGCAGCTAGCCAGATCTGGCCAGTGAGCCCAGTTTGCCAACTCCCGCCTGAGACAGTGCCTCACCCAGCTTTGTGTGTAAGAATTTGCTTGCTGGAAATTAGGATTTGGACTATGTTGGGAGGGGTAGTCAAACTCAATCTTCTGTTTGCCTTGCCAAACGAGGTACGGAAATGAGTTCACATGGCATCAGGTAGACTGGATGGCTGGTGTTATGTAGAACTGATTAAGCCAAACTGTGGGAAGTGAGCTGTGAGCTCTGTCCTAGCTACAGGAGTCAGAGAGATCACCTTAGTAGGGAACAAGATGATCAAAAATTTAATGGACTTTTCTTCCCAATCAGTCTGGGGCACGAAGGACAGTGTCTTCTTTCTTGGGGTATGAGCGAATGGGTGGTGGGCAAGCGTTGCACCCCATTTCTCTGCATGAAGAGTAGTGTTGTTAAAGGCTGTAGTCATGCTGGGGGCTGGGGAAGTCTTCAAGGCTGGACTTGGGACACTCAGCTTGGCCATTTCTAGCAGCAATCATCGGCCACCTCCTGGGTTGTACACCTGGTCTTGCCAAGCTCTCAAAGAGACTTACTAAATGTCAGAGTTCTTTGCAGTTGTGTTGGAGGATCAAAGGAGGAGGCAGCGCCTCCTCCGCAGGCCCAGAGAGGGCGCTTCAGTGGTGATCCCTGGTCCTTGGGTAGAGGGCCGTCTGCGGCTGAGATAGGAAGCCCAGAAAGCTGGACTATGTTTGAGCTAGTGATCTTGAAAACTTGTTGCTAGGAACGCTGCAAGCAGGGTGAACTTTTGACAAATGCGCTAGTGGAGACTGGAGTTATGATAGTTGGAATGTGAAAAGAAATATAAGCTCATTTCATATTCAACAGCTGATGAGTCCACCATGATCGATTACAGCTGATTGCTAACTCACACCCATGCACTTATCAACACGCATATGTTGTATTCTAGGGCTCCATGGTTATGTACACCTAATGGTCAGTTTTATTTTTGGATTTCCTCCAAATATATAGGGAGATTCAAACTTTCCCCTGTTATACATCATTTTTATGTTTACAATAAAGTGTAATCTGTGTCTCCCAAATAAATGATTTCCTTGAGACAGACTCCTAGAAAGAGCTTTGCTGAGTGGTTTTGAAGGTTCCCAGTGCACGCTGACATCTCGTCTCCAGCAGAGTGTGGAAGCGCTTGTTCCCTCCAGCTTTCAGCAGCACAGGATATGTGGGGGCCACTGCTAATTAGGCAGAACTTTTAATTCTATGTATTTGAGTTTAATATTTCATGTGTTCATTAACCACTTTATTATTTATTTTTTTGTCAACCATCATTATCTTTGTTCCCCAGGTGAAGCTGGGCCTCAGAAGCTAAAGTGACTTACCTGGGGTCAAACAGCTAGACATTTGCAGATAGGGGACTTCATTCTAAATTCTAGCTCTCACTGAGTACTTATTCCATTGTACAGTAATATCCTGAAGGAAAATGGAACAGGGCTCTCTCAATTTCTGTTTATGAGTGTGTCAGTGTTCTGTTTTTATTATTATTAATTCCTAGAAATTGTAGTTGATACCCAAAATCTCAAGAGAAATTTATTATTAGAGCTTAGATAGCCTCATTCAAAAGTAGAGTTCATTTAGTAGGTCGTCTTTTCATCTTCGTGATGGTTTGCTCTGCAGAAGTGTTTTAGTTTGCTGTAGCCTCCTTTGTTTATTTTTGATTTTCTGTCCCTTGTTTTTGGGTTCATTTGTATGTGGAATCTAAAGAAGCAAAACAAGCAAGCAAACAAAACAAAAACAAGCTGACAGGTACAGAGAACAGAGTGGTGGTTACCAGAGGGGAAGTGGGTTGGAAGGTGAGCGACAGAGGTGAAGGGGCTCCATTGTTGGTGATGGATGATACCTAGACTTTGGGGAGTGATCACTTTGTAGTGTATGCCGATGTCACATTAGAGTGTTGCACACCGATGCTATGTACCAATTTTACCACAATAAGAAAATCATGAAGGTCAACAGAAATTTCAGTCTCTTTCAATGAATCAAGACTGATGAAATAAATTCTCTTTTATAAGCAAAAAAAAAAAAAGACTGCCACTGTGGTTTCCATTCAAAAGATTTTATTCAGTTTTCAATAGACTAAGCAGAACATAATATTTCAAGGACAAAATTCACCTTTTTCCCATATGTAAAAACACTTTCTCATTTGTAATCTACACTTACGGTTTATTAAAAATTAAATTTGTGGAAGGTAGATTGAAGTTATGTCAAAAAGATGGAAGAGGATACTGAGAAAGTCCTTCAGCAAAGCCAAACAAAGTCTTTGCTCCACTTAATAATTGCTGTTGAATCTTTTTCTTTCTACAGAAAGTCTGTTTGAAGTTCTTATTCCTGAGACCCCTTTGTCTTTTGCTCTGGCTCATCCTCTGACAGCCCCGAAATCTGTAACTCTTGCTTCCCACTTTGAATTTTTCCTTCTTTTCACATTTCCTTCCCCGACAAATCTTTCTCAAAAGGCTTCTGAGCGGAGGCGGCAGCTGTGACGGGGGCTTCCCTAGCCTGCTCACTCAGGGGCTACAGCAAATCCCTCTCTCTCTTCTACAGATGCTGCTGAGGAAAATGTCCAAGTGTCCAGTCTCTGGATTTCCTGGGTAAGTTTCCTTCTCCTGTTGGCACACACTTCCTTTTCATCATTTTTCTGAGAGTCATTCTTTCCATGAAGGTATGAAGGCTCAGGTGTGTGGGTGGAACGTCTATGAAGATGGGACTTGGGTATGCAGGGCTTCGGGATCTTACCAGGAGAAAAGTCATTAAAGGAGCACCCTTTAATTAAAGAAGGAAGTGCAAGGGCCCTTGTCAGATCCATGTCTGCTTTGTGCCATGTACTAAAACAGCCAAAGATTGCTGAGATTCACATGTGGGCTTCTAATTTTTTATTTATATTTATTTTTTATTGAATTTATTGGGTGACATTGGTTAATATAACTATATAGGTTTCAGGTGTACAATTCTATTACACATCATCTGTGTCATCTATTGTGTGTTCACCACCCCAAGTCAAGTCTCCTTCCATCACCATTTATCCCCCTTTACCCTCTTCTACCTCCCACCCCCTTAACCTGTGATAATCACCATATTGTTGTCTGTCTATGAGATTTTTTTTTCTTACTCCCTTCACATATTAAGACAAATACATATTTTGTGGGACAAATAATTTTCTATTTACTTTTGAAGATTATCCTTAAGTAGTAATACAACAGAAATTCTTCAAAATAACATTGCTAATAAAAATAAATTCAAACTCTAAATTATTACGTATTAGATTTCATGAATACTTTCACATTTTATGCTTTCTTGATTTTTAAACTGAAACTCTTAAGTTCTTAGTGTAAATTGCCTCATCAATTTTACTTTAAAATAATTGAAATATTCCTCAAATCTAAATTATGATATGCATTAATTTAGACTTTTTTCATTTCTTTACTGTTTCCCTTGTCTTTGTAATGCATATGTGTGTGGTCAAAGTTTATTTTAAAGCAAATATTTAAATAGACTATCTAGACAGATCAAATTATTTCCTCAAATATGTGTATCTTTCCTTAATAGCAGAATTTTAATAGTAAATACATCAAAGTGTGTGAAAATAAAGATTACCCTCAGAATAAAAAATGACTTCAAAGTTAAAGCCAGAATCGGCGGCCCACCGAATCTCATTTTTAGTTATTTTGGAACGGGGGACTAATGAGATATTATTCCTGTTTACTGTTTACCTTGTCAGTTCCAGGAAGAAAATTAACAGTCCTAAGTCCTTTCAAAAGCAAAGTTTTCTTTTCATTTAACCATCATATTGAAATTGGTTTGATGCGGTTTATTAATTCTTGATATATTTAAGATTAAAATGTTTAATGTAATATTAATATTCTTTAACTGAAAAGAATAATAAATGTGTATTTTAAGCAGTTGTAGAGGGAAATGTAGAACTTGCAATTAACATGCATTACAAACATCTATAGTTGAAAGGTTATTCAGATGTGATGTTCTAAATGAGAAAGAAGCTGTTGGAGGTACATTTTTCATTGTTGCGGTAATAGAACTATTCAATTTAGCTTTAATTGAAATTTGATTAACAAAGTCTTCCTGAATGATGAGGTTTCTTAACTTAGCAACATCCAACATCAGTTGAAGAATTTCCAGTGACTTTCCATTTATCGGTCTCTTGCCTAGTTGTTTAAGTTAAACAACAAATATTGATTTATAATTAAGGAAACAAGTCCTGAATGTTTCAATGGGTAATGAAAAAACAGGAAATGATTCCATGTTTATTTAATAGAAAAGAATAATGAAACATCATTGCTGTAGGGAAGCTTAGAAATCAGGGGGGCGGTATCGCAGTGAGCAGCCTCACTGCCTGGGAGCTTCAGTATAGACTCTGGGAGGGAGCAGACCGAGGTCCACATCCCGCTCTGTTGTTCCTCCGCGGTGAGCTAACTTTAGGAAGCTAATGCTCTGAAACTTTGGTTCACTATCTGTAAAATGGAGATAATAATAGTCTCTCTTTCAAGGGACTTTTGTGAATGAGATAATAAATACAAAGATTTACCATAGTGCTTGGCCCAAAGTAAGCCTTCAATTCATTATAGGTTTCATTGTTATCTTTATTATTGTGACTGAGTCTATCTTCATTTTATCATATGAAGAAGCTGAGGTCCAACAAGGTAAAATGACAAGCCCAAGTTCCTTCTGCTTATTGTTTTCTCTCCAGGCTAAATTTATTGAGTCTAACCAGATTATCTGATTAAAATAAAAATTGCAATCAGAACATTGAGGTCTCTAAATATTCCCTTACATCTCTCTCTTTCTCTCTCTCTCTCCAGAAATGTACAGACATGGCCCCTAAACATTAGAGGGTGCAAGCCCAAATTACAAATCCCACAAAGCAAAGAGGAGCTATACAAACATATGTCACGTATTGAGAGAGAGAGGTAAGGGAAAAATACATCAAAAAGATTTGAAATTTTTATTTTAGCCAGACCCACCTTGATAGTTGCAATAAGACTAATTTTATCCAATTATTTAATGCTATTGTATTTGTACTTTTGGTTTCTACATAATTTTATCTTTTGATTTAAATATAATAAAATTTATAATAGAAAATTAACCACTTTAAAAGAAATTCTTTAATTTATCAGTTGTAATTTAAAACATTTATAAGCTTATAATTTTAAAATCAGAGGGAAAAAGGAAAGAATTTATTTTATACCAGACTCATAAATTGTAGAAGTATAGAAGAGTATGCAGGTTAGAAAAATAAAGAGAATGGAGAAGATTTCAGAGAACAAATGTTGTTTTTAATCTATTCAGTGATGTTGAACTTGAGTTAGTCATTAGTTACCAGGATGAAATAAGTTAGATATTGAAATTCACAATGTTGTGATTATTTACTACATACATAATAAAGCGTGATTAAGATGAAATTGCCTTAGAAGAAAGGAGAATAACAAAGGGCAGAGACTGAGGAAAGGGAACATCATTATTATATTACTTCCAAGCAATGAGATATGCAGGAAGACAATCAGCAGAGGATGTGAATCCAGGGTAAGAACAAGAATGTAGAAGATGATCCATTAAAGAAAGAAGAGGAATGGAACAAAGTGGGAATGGGGGAGAAAAAGATGAAAAGTATACATGGAGGGCATGTTTAATATCCATCTATAAACATGCACATTTTTAGAGCTATTTCAATTCACCCAGTTCTGGTGGAAAAGCAGGTTCTCATCATAAGCAGATAGAAAATGGAAGTAATGGTGGTGGGAGACTGTGAAAGACGTTCTAAGACAAGTTTAAGAATTCTGTTCCATCAGTTAACTTGAAAAAGTTTTGTTAATATGAGTGCAAAAATTCTAGTATCCAGAAACAAAAGGTTTGTGTGCAACTTTTTCCATCATTTTCTAAAGACATCTTTTAATGAGTATGTTTAGACATTACCATGTTCATTTGTGTGTGTGCTCCTGAAACTATGAACATTTGTATACAGGCTACAATATTAATGACAACGTGCTAAAACACCTCATCAAAATATTTTACATAAAACAGGAACAAATTATGTAATAGTGTCAGGCCTAACAGAAATAAGAAGTGCCTGTGTTTTCAAGGTGTTAATTGGTATATTCAGAAAAATCACAGCATTTGATCTCGGGATGATTTCCAATTATGTTAGTAAAATAGTGGGTTATAGGAAACTGGCCCCCAAATAGCAACGATGATCTAATTCATAGAATTACAATTTTAATATGATCCTTTTAAACAAATAAAAAATTTATGTCAACAGTAAAGTTTTTAGAAGACACTAATATATGAAACATAATGTTAAAAATACAGCACAAAAGGTAATGGAACTTAGAAGGTAAGTTTTATTTTCGAGGTACAAACTGTTACTTTCATTTCCTTCTTGAAAGAAAGGAGCCTATTGAAAGCATCAGTTTACAAGAGTAGAAACAGTCTCAAAAACTATGTGAGATTTATAGAGTTATAAAAAATAATAAAGTGATTACTCAGCAAATAGCCATTTATTGATTCACTCCTACCTTCAACACTTCGGGACTTGAACACCTACCAGGAGCCAGGCACCGTGCTTCGTGAGGGCCATGGCAGGGAGCAAGCAGACTCTCTGATTTTGAGTTGCAGATGTTCTGATGGGAGGACACAGACAACAGACATATATGTATCAGGTGGTTATAGCGACTGTAGGAAAAGTTAATTATAATAAAGAGGTATGGTGCTGAAAAGTAGTATTTTAAATAAGTGGTTAAAAAAGACCTCTCTGATGATGTTATTGGACAGAGACCCACCCCGAGTGGGTCTGCCTCAGGCCAGCCTGTAGTGTGTGTGTTCTTCACTTCGTGTAGGAAAGATTTCACAACACAAGTCCAAGTGATTCTGAGAGCACTTTTATTAAGGCTGGGGACAGTGAGGCAAAGGAAGGGCTTAGGGTAGAATAACTAACAGGAGAGAGCTTAGGTGCTGCTTGGATTTGGCTCTCTAGAAAAGTTACAGGAAAGGAGTAAGCCAAGGCCCAGCTGCTGGTAGCTCACTGGGAAGTCGGAGGTAAGGGAGCCTTAGAGAGTACATCAGGGGGTTAGCCTGGACCACGCTGCTGCTGCCCACTGCTCCCCTAGCTGCAAGTCTTGTGGGACTCTTAGAGTTTAAAAGGAAGTAAAAATAGTTCATGCCCAGGAAGGGGTATGGGCGTGCTCTAGAGCAAGCCTGCACTGAGTCTTGGTTTTCAGGGTTATTTACCTTTTTCTGTGGGTGAAGATCTTAGGGCAGGGTTTCAGCAGAATATTCATCGACTTTCCAGGTGCATTTTTAATATGCTGATGCATTAAAATGAGCATAGAGGGATTTGGAAATATTCTTTGGTCTGCTATACTGTGTTACTTTTATCTTGCATCTGCTGACGTTTAATGGGGTTTTTGTTAATTGTTATGTTGACTTCATCTGTCCTTGGGTTTAGCTGGCACAAATGGTATTAATTAGGTCTCTGTTCTCTATTTTCCAAGACCAGGGAGATTTAAGCTATATATTCTCTGGTTAGGGAGGAGAGGTGAAAGGACAAAGCCAGCACCATTGGCTATCCTGGTGCCATTTTCTGATCAGGCCTGTGACCTTGTTCAACATGACTGTCATTTTACTCTTTTGAGTTTATATCCCCAAGGCTGCAAATTACTGGAAAGCAAGAACAGATCTAACTGCTCCCTACAGCCATGGCCGGAGACAACACTGGAACAAACGGCCCAGGGCCCCACACAAGAGCAACCTCACTCCCACCCTTTTAAAATCTGACTATAAACCAATAAAAGTTCAAAGCCCTCATCTCTCAGTGCTGGTGTATCTCTCCACACCATGCCCTCTCCTTTCTTGGAGAGAAATTACAAACTTTACCCTCAGCACTTTCTTCTCTTTGTGAATTCTTTCACCGCCCACATTACCGACCACCCTAACATTTTGGTGGCTCGTATGGGGACATTCTCTCCTTCTCCTCTTCTCTGCCTCCTGAGACTTGCAACTAGGGGAGCAGTAGGCTGTGGAAGCTCAATCCGGGCTAACCCCCTAACGCTGTCTCTGTGAGGTTTGGGGAGAAGGTTGTGATCCTTCTCCGTCTCTCTAGACTCTAAGGACAGCCTCCTCCTCACCCATCTTCACGACCAGCAGTTGGTAGGTCTCCCTGAATCTCGGGATGAAAATATCCATTGAAAGTGCTAGCTCATCCCCTCACGTCGCTGTTTATATAAGCCCCTGTACTGGGGCTCTCATGTTCCCAGGGTTTCAGCTGGGAGGGACGCCTCCAACTGTCTCCCTGCTGGTTTGGTCTGCTCTTGGGGCCTGGGGATGCCTGGCTCTGAGGCAGAATCGTGTGTATGGTCTGCCCTTAGGCTTGAGGACACTCAGCTCTGGCTGCAGACCTCTAGGTGTTTGAGTCGGGGACGCCCTTCTCAAACCGGTCCCTCCACCCCACACCCACCCTTTGTTCTCATCCCTGAGATATCTTTCTCTTTTTTGTAGTTCCCACCACGGGCAATACTCAGTGAACCCTGCCCAAGGACTCCCCATTGGCACATCTACTTAAGAACTTGAAGGCTATGGAACTTACTGACCTCAAGCCCAAGCACTTGGTTTTTTATTGCAACACAGCCTGGAGTCAGTACAAACTGGATGACCAGGGAATCTGGCCCATGGACAGATCTCTTAACTATAATACTGTCCTCCAACTTGACCTCTACTGTGGGGGTCTCGATCCTCTCCTTAGGTGTAATTCTCAAAGGGAGGAGACAAGATTTTAACCTTCAGTGGGGATTCCAGGCCTCTTTCTCCTAAGTATGCCTTTTCATTCAAATTTGCCTCACTCTACCCTCCCACCCTGTATTTGTTTTCAGCTGAGCAGCCCTCCAATCCCTCGGGGCCATGGTCTTAAATCAGTATCACCCGCAGGGGTGAGGCTATTCCTTAGCTGCTTAGCCCAACTCCTGCTTTCAACTCCCCTCTGGAACTAGGTCTGGCCACACCATGCCCACATTACATAAAAACCAGGGTACAATGAGGGAGAAAATCTCACCCCCACTCCCAGACTGTAAAACACTATATTCTCCTTCTGGAAATCTAGGAACTGATAAAGCCTGGGAACAATTGGGCCTGCCTCTCAATGCAGAGAAAAAAATGTGGCATTTTAAACTCAAGCTGCTTTTCTGCCCCCCTCACCTGATGAAACAAAAGTCCTTCTAGAAGAAGCTTGCTTTCCTTTCCCCATATTTTTGAAATGCAAATACCTGGTCTTCTGAGAGAACTATTGTCTAGACTATCCTTTAAAATACCAATTTTGGGAAGATGATTCTTATCAAAAAGGGGGAAACCTTAGCTATATCTTAATTTATTTCAGCTACTCCTTTCTAAATTAGTAAATTATGATAAAAGTTGTTGAATGTCTAGGTATTTTGTAATAACATGAAATACTGAAACACAGATTGCTAGACCTGCTTTCGGCTTTTTATTACAAAGAGGCTGTGGAGTGGCTTTGGAGCTGTAGATAATGTCTTGTGCTGACTGGAGGCGTGTTTCTTGGAAGTGAGAGTGTGTTGCCGATGGAGGAACCTGTGTTTCTAGAGATGTGTTCATAAGTCAGCCTAGGGAATGCTGGCTGCTTACTTTTTATCCTTGGAAATTGAGATTCTAAAAATTAAAAGTTCAAATTAAGTTGGAAAGAAATTGTATGGTTTTAAGAATAGAAGGCATAAGGCAATTTTGGAGATGCAATTTTAAAAGACAGGGATTGAAAGTGAGTTATTCTAAACGTGGTTGTGTCTAAAGGGATAAGAAAGTTGTTGAAAGTTGCAGAAAGGCTTGTGAAGGTTGTGACAGTTTTAAATTTGTGAGGAAAGAAACCTCAGGCTCCATTGCCCCTTCCTCCACCCGATTTCTCCCCGGTGACATTCTGTGATGACTGGTGGTACCTGGATTCGTTTTCAGTGCACTTCCTCTTGCCCTTGTCGGTGCGGGGAAACCTGCCTGTCAGCTGTGGAGTAAACCCTTCGCCAAGACGTGTTTTCTTAATGCTGAGATAGAAGGTAAGGCTGCCCTCTGGACATGGAGTCATTCTGTCACAGAATGGACCCGTCAGGGTGGGGGGTCCAGATACGGAGCCTTTCCTGTATTATGGTTCTTTGCCCACTGCCCTTAGGAACTGTGGATCTCAATACCAGAGTTTGGTAAAAAGGAAAGGAACTATTTATTCAAAAGTTATACAGGTTTAGAGTAATGGCAGAATATTGCCGTTAAAATCCCAAAGTCCCTTATAACACCCACAAACACACACAGTCCTTCCTTTCCCCCTTTGCCCAACCAGGCCAGTCAGGGGTATCGTATCTCAGAAAAGAAATAGAAGTCCATAACTCGGCTAGACTCCTGGGTCCCCCCAGCCATCTGTGCTCAGCCCGCAGGCCTCCCGTGCTTCCCAGCACCACCAGCTGTGTTGCCACCAGATCTCCAGTTCTTAATTGAAAACGACGTGGCACGTTCTGAGCTTTGCCCATTCTACTTGCCCAGGAATTTTCCTAGTTTTCACTATCCTGTTACAATGGGAAGTATTTGAAGAAAAGCATGGAGGAAAAAGAAAGATAAGCCATTTTATCCAGGGGGACACAACTTGCTGGCCAGCAGGAAAGGAGCATTCACAGAGCACTCAGGAAGTGTTAGAGAACTGGAATGCGGTGAGTATGTGAGGTGGAGGACAAGGAGATGGGCGAGTCTGTGGAAGGCTGTGTCCTGTAGGGCTACTGGAATTTCTTAGGATTTACTCAGATGGAGATCGGAAGCTATTGGATGATTTTGAGCAGAGGATTGATACAATCTGACTTGTGTTTTAAAAATATTATTTGACTCTTGCGTAGAACAGACTGTAGGAGGAAAGAGGAAGTTAGGAGACTAGTTATAGCTACAATTAGATGGCTTGGTGCAGGATGATAGAATAAAGGTGATAATGAGTGATTATAATCAAAATATATCTCAAACATAGAGTCTATAGGATTTGCCAACTAATGGGCTAAGAGGCAATAAGTAAAGAGAGGAGTTAAGAATGATTTCAATGTTTACAGCCTGAGTAACTGGGTGAAATAGAGGGTCAGATACTGATCTAGGGAAAACCTTCATAAGAAGCAGTTTTGGGGGTGGTGGTGGTGAGGGAAATCAGGTGTATAATTGAGATATGCTAAGTTTTGATAGGGGAACTCAAGAGTTAAAGATTTTAGCTTCAATTATAGTTGATAGGCTTAAGTGATTAATGCATGTGCAAAGCTGTTGTTCCAGGAACTGGAGTGCATGACCTACACAACTCCTGGACGTAGACAACAATTCAGCTTTTGTGCCCCAGGGGTCTGCAAGTGGTGGAGATGGTATCTGAGCCACTGTGTTCCAGGGAGGTCACATCCAGAGATGCAGCTAAAGAATTGTTGTTTGATATATACAGAAATAACAGGAAAATCACCTCCAGACTGCAATCCTTATCTGATTAACCTTATTTTTTAACCCCTTACCTACCCTTTTCCTTCCCTTAGAAAAATGTTGGCTTGAGATGAGATATTAAGATGGTTTATAGGGTACATAACTTGCTGCCTTCTCAGATCTCTGGCCATCCGAATAAAGCACCCATAAAAATTCAATCCTTGTCTCTACTTATCAGTTCTGGTAGTGACATGCAGCATGAATGCTGACTTTTCTTATTTCATTTTGAGATGCCTCTTGGACATATGTGACTCTAGCTTTCAGGTGAAATCTTTCAAGTAGAGATAGTTTGGGGGGTGGGATTTGACCTTAAAGATGCCACTTAATACTATAAGACTGAATGTGCCATCATAGGCCCGTAAGGTCATATGTGTGGTTGAAGAACAGAGGTCTAAAGGACTGATCTTTGCATGACATCAAGGGAGCTTCCCAACATTTACCAGTTGGGAAGGGCAGGAAGGTCTAGTAAAGAGGGACTAGCAGGAAGGGCCAGAATATGAGGAGGTGAAGAAAGAATTTAAGGTGGAAGTGACGGCCTTTGTCAGCCGTTGAATGACCGCTGCATTTGGCAAGCTGAAAGTCATTGATGATCTGGACAAGAGGAGATGAGCTAGGGCAATGAGAAGAGACAACGATAAGAGAGTGTTCCAGAGAAAAAAGCAGTAGCAGAAGCACAAAGTACAAGAAGAATCAACTCCTTCCAGAGTTTTACTGTGTAAAAAGAGTAAAAAAGAAAAGCAGTTTGTAGAGGAGGATCTAGGCTTAAGTACCAGTTCAAAACCTTTTTGATAATGCAGATAATACATACACTGTGGAGTGATAACGTAAGAAACACAGCTATATTATTTTCAGTTATTCCAGGTGTTTCATTTGCATTTCTGAAAATAAATCCGTGTTTTTATTCATACAATTACACTTAAAATTCACTGTGAAAAACTTGCCCAGATCGCTGACAGCTCTTCTGTCTTTTTCCTCTAGTTCCCTCACGCCCTCTGTACCTAAATGTTATCTACACTTTCAACTTGCTGCAGGGAATGATTTCAGTTGCCTTTTTAATTATAACTCAGAACATCTCTAAATCATAAAGATTCCCCCTTATTAACAGAATTCCAATTTTGTATACACTGGTAAACTGTTTGGCTCATGGCAATGAAAACCTTGTTCCCTTTGGTGAGGGTTTCAGGTTTGTGGCTGTGGCAGCCGTCTTGAGCTCACGGAGAAAAAAGCCAGTAAGTGGACGATGGCAGATGAGAAGGACTAGAAGGGCTTTGGTCCTGGCAATATCTTGAGGTCCCACACCAAATCAGTAAAACTTTCAACTAGTCTTCTAATGTATAAAATAATTAAATGTACTTATTGATTAAGCCATGGTTAATCAGGTATGCTATTTCTTACAGCTGAAAACATTCCTGATATAATTTTAATTGATTACTAGAAATCACAGGTGGAAGCAGCTTAGTTTTCTCACTGAAATTTTCTTTTATTCCCATTTTGGTGCTTTCATTTAAAGGGCCCTATAAATGTAATAATAATAATAATAACAACAACAATAATAATAATAATAAACTGACACTTATGCAACATTTACTGTGAGCCAAGAACTATTCTAACGACCTTGATTATATTATTTTATTTAACCTAATGAGATAAGTATTATTAAGTTTCCCATTTTTACAGATGAGAATCTCAGGCACAGAGATCAATAACCTTCCCAAGTTTACACAAATGGTTATTAGCAAAGTTAAGATTAGCACTTGTGATGTCTGCCTCCAAAGTCTGTACTCTCATAGTTTAGGCTCCCTAGTTTTACGAGGAGGGTCTCTACTTGATCCTGCCTTGAACTTCTTCAAGGTGTTCCCATAGTGCTCCTACTGCAAACAAGTTCTGATTGCCAGGTGTCCCTTCTCGGTTTGCTCGTTCCTTCTTAATCGTCTAAGTCTGATTGTAGTTAGTATCCAACAAAGAAAGCATTTAAGGGGATGCTTTTGATATTTTTGGCTAGTCCACAATCTTGCAACATTCTAGGACGTTCTTTTTACCTGGTTATTTTGTGATGATCAGTGCTAATTATTCTTCTCTTTTTTTGGTAAAAGTTCTGTGTTTCCTGGAACTATAACAATTCTCTTTGTCCACCTACACTGCTAACATAGACTGTAATGAATACATAGAATATGTATATAAGCCCCCAAAATAGAGTGTTTACATATATTCACAGAAACTAATATACCACTTCAGGTATAATTACTAAATAGGATATTACAGTGGACATGTGCAATGTATATATTTATAAATCATGCATTTATTGGTATAACTATAAACTATCTCCACACATTATACGTACTGTATACACTGTCAGTTAACTTTTACAAATTCCTACGACATATTGTTAGCCTATTTTACATAGGCTCAGAGAAAAGTTAATTAACTCATCCAACCAAGGTCACATGGTTAGTAAGTGACTATATCTCTTCAACATAAACTTTTATGACATCAGGCACCTCACATTCCTAATGGTTGTCCTCAGTTATAATATAAACTTATTTTATGATTGTCTAATGAATGTTTTACTCATGTTATAAGAGAGGGTCCACATCTTCTCCTGTTCAACATATTTTAATAATAACCTAAAACAGTGACAGATGTGTAGCAGCTGCCTGTTAAATATTGGAAAAAATTAAATCTAATAGCTTATCATAGTAAAATATTTTAATATTTAAAAAAATAAAATATGAAAAATAAATAAAAGTTATGGAGCCAACAGTCAGACACAATCTGATTCCAAATCCAGTCATCTGTGGCTGGCTCGCGCTCTCTCTCACGGTGACTGAAAGGCGTCTAGGTCGGGAGGGTCAGGTCGCGCGCCGGAGCGGCCACTCTCTCCCGGGTTCCCACGGCATACCTTGCTCAATGATTTTTATGCACCAAGCCTGGTAAAGACCTCAGAATTTGTCTCCACTCAAGACGTTAGACAGTCACTACCAACCAATTGTTCTTATCTAAGTTATGACATATATTTACCATTCTAGATCTAGAGGATTATTGAAAGAAAGTTTTGTCCTGTTTAATCTGTATTAGCTCTGTTTCCTCCACAAATTATTCTACCACTGCAGAGGGGGAAAAACATGAATGTTAGGAACAGTTATATTACATCATTACACTTATTAACAATTTCTGAAAGTGAAAAAATATTTATCTATCTTAGAGAAAGAAAGCATATATCATCTTTTGACAGAATTCTCTAAAAACTGGTCTTCTCAGTACATAGGCCCAAAATGGTATAGGCCAGATAGGTTTCACTTTATCTTAGGTGAGTCATGCTTATTTATGAGGATTTATGTACAAAAAAAATTCCCATATTGATTGGCCTTTGCCTCACATACTGATTTGTCCTGTAAGTAATTCTGCCCCACACGGTGATCACACACACATACTGGGCAGGACCAGCCTCCACATGGCTGCCATGCTCACAGTCCCTTTGTGAGGAGTTCTGCACATTTCCTGACGGGGAAACTATCCCCGGGCATTTCCATAATCCTAAATTGCCTGACCAGTACTGCATAATTAACTCTGATCACAGGTGATGGAACTGGGTATGGATATCAATACAAGAAAAATACAGTAACAGGCTGGGTAAGGAGCTTTGAGGCCAGGTGATCCCTGGATTATCTCAGGCAGTTTAAATGAGAGAAAACAGAGAAGGTCGTGGGGGTTGGCAGTAGAAGCAGTCCTGAAAAGACAGAGAGGCATGCAGTATGCGGAAGCCATGAGGCAATGGGGGTTGGAAAAAATATTTTTCTAGTTTGTATATCTGTCTGAAAAATAAAAACATCAAAGCATATAGGTCTAACTGGCCTAATGTTCTGAGAAAGAATTTTTCCTGTTATATGTTAAGACATAGTCTATATAAAATCAGGCTAATTTTTATGATATATCTTTCACAAATTACTCAAAATAATGTTCCCTCATTATTTTCCATGATACAAAATCAAACTCACATTTAAAAAAAAAATCTAGGTTTGGCTCTCTTTACTTTTGTAACAATTAGTTGCTGTTTGATTATTTATATTTTTAATTATTACTATTTCTTATTTTTTTCATTTCTTTGATAGAGAGAGGAAGGGAGAGAGAGAAACTCAACGTACAAGAGAAGAATTGATTGGTTGCCTCTCATATGCACCCAGAGCAGGAATCAAAGATGAACAAGCAACCTAGATATGTGCCTTACCTGGAAATCAAACCCACAACCATTTGGTTATGGGACAATGTTTGAGCCACACTGGCCAGAGCAGTTGCTGTTTGATTTGTATTCCCTAGAAAACATATCACCTGTTTATAAATTTCCAGACCTTTTTGGGTGTACAGTTCCGGAGTGTTCTGAAAGTTACAATACTGATACTTAAGTTGGTCAATAATGACAAAGTTTGTAGAGTACTTTAGGGAATGGAATTCTAACTTAAGGGTCATAGTACCCATAGAAAGAGAAGAAGATACTCATTAAGTGTTGAATGAATGTATATTAATGACTTGGGTACATGGGACTTGCTCATTCTCTGTGTGAGTAAGTACACTAATGAGGAGACCTAGAGCACTGTTAGTCACTATTTCTGTTAGCGATGGGACTGGACATGTCGATCTGGCTGTGACTTTAGACTTCTAATATATATATATAGTATGGCCCACGACTGGTCTCTTGTCACAGGATATATTTGGCACAATTCAGGGTCATGAGGAAGCAATAAGGACATATTAGACAACTCTACATGATCTGATGTCACGTACAATCAGCAATACCATTATTACTTCGATTTTCTTTACTAATTAGTTTTAAATTGAATATGTTTTTATTTGGAGCTAATTATGAAAAATTTCTAGTATTTATCCATTTTTATTGTGCTTCTCCAACACATTTCTCACACTTGGTTGGCTTGCTCATTTTGTCTTTTGTTCTGGTTTTGTCCTTTTCATGATCTCTGGTTCTCGTTATCTCTGTTTAAACTTTTTCTTAATTAAAATGTAACATACTTTTATTGTAGAAAGTTGCAAAATTCAAAAAGAGCAGAAAAATTAACATAAACTTTTCTGAAGTTCCCAAGAGGACCAATCTTTTTCCTACACATAATAATTCACACTATAAAGAATATAAAAATAAAGGATAAATTTGGGTGTTGTAGACTTAACATTTAATTGCATATCTAATTGAGAAACCTTAAATTTGTAATCACATTTTAACTATAATTATACAAATAAAAACCTATATTAACTCCCCCAGTTTTGAATATTAATTAGCTATTTTTACAACTAAAGAATTGAGAAACAATAATAATCTCAATTTTTGTAGAAAGGAAGAATGAAAATAAGGAAAATCAGAAAATTTATATGTAATAGTCAAGATCAATATTGCAGGGACTATTTACTTCCTCCTACTATCATTCTATTTGATAGTTAAAAAATACAGCACCAATACTTACATGGGCACATGTTGGCCAAGGATAATAACTACAACTGTAATTATGGGAATAAGTTTTGTTCAGTGAGAAGTTAGTGAAAATGTTTTATGACAGCTTTTGAGAATTTTTCTTAAAAGTGAGATATTAGATGCTTTTTGCCTTTTTCTTACTTATTTCTTCCCTTATTTGGGACCATGGTGTCACAAATGAAATGGTGTACTGGAAAGATCTTGATTTTGAACATTTTAATGAATAAAGCCACTATGCTGGCCCTAGAGATAGCCCTCTCTGAACTTTTATGTGAGGTAGAGATAAAATTCTATATTTATTAAGCCACTGTTATTTGGAATTTTCCTGTTACTGACATCTAAAACTAATCCTACCAAATAAAGTTAAAAAATGGCTCCTTAAAAAATATTAATATTGCTCTGGCTGGGTGGCTTTCCAAAAATCAATAAATATATCCTCTGGGGAAGATAAAAAATAGTAATATTTGCAAATCTCTAGGTAGACTTGCCCCTCACTCCCCCTAATATGAAAAAAAGTTTAAAAGAAAGAAGGCAGGCTTGAGTCTAATATGAAAAAATAGAAAAGGTGTGTAAGTTCTACAGACATTGAAAAGATAAAGAGAGCCTCTTGGGTTCTGATCTACTTTGGTGAAATGGCTAAACTCACCAAGAAGGTTGGAATCGTCGGTAAATATGGCACCGTTATGGCTCCTCCCTTAGGAAAATGGTGAAGAAAATTGAGATCAGCCACATGCCAAGAACACTTGCTCCTTCAGTGACAAAACCAAGACGAAAAGGCGAGCCGCGGGAATCTGGCCCTGCGGCTCCTGCAGGAAAACTGTGGCGGTGCCTGGACCTACAACAGCACTTCCGCTGTCACAGTCAATAAAGTCTGCCGTCGGAAGACTGAGGGAATTGAAAGACCAGTAGAAGCACCACAATTTGAAACTTTGTTAGCCTATAATAAATGGGTTCATTTTAACAGACAAAAAAGAGAGAGTATAACATGAAAAGAGTTATGCCAACCCATTTGAAAATTTAGATGAAATTCTAAGAATTTTATCATTTACCAAAATGACTTAAGAAATGATAGAAAAATTTGAAGAGTCATAACTATTAAGGAAATTTAATTAGTAATTTAAAATCTTATCACAAAGAAAATACCTCGTTTTATCAGTGTGTTCTACAAAACAGTTAAGGTATAGAATATTAGTTTTCAAAAGGTTATGCTATATACGGCAATCTTAAAATAGCAATGTCATACCCACGGTATATGTGTATTTCTTGTTCACATTATGTTCTTTTCCTTACTGTCACTTTTCTATAGCTTTTCCCCAGCTGTGCACTGAAATCATGTCTTCTACATATATTTTGTACTTCCATCTGCCACTTCCAGGACTCAGACTGAAGTAGCTTCCCCAGTCCTGGATTTGCCTTTCTTACAATAGGGGGACAGGAACCAGAAAGAGTCTGCAAAGCCACCCAACTGCACTGTGACCTCTGCTTGGATGTGGCATGTGTCACACGCACTCACATACCATGAGCCAGACTGGGTCACATGGACAAGTCGAACATCAGTGGGCTCAGACAGTGTACTGCTTTCAGAAAGTAGAGTTTGGGAGGAGAAACATTTGTGAACAATAAAACAATAAACTATACGTGGTAAATCCCAGTGTTTACTGAAACCCACAGTTATGAAGATATTATAAAACTGGAACTGAAAAACAAGCAGGGACAGTATGAGAAAGAAAAATGACAATCTCACTCATGAATACAGATGCAAAAATTCCAAACAAGACGACAAACCAATCTATAAGGAGAACACAGCTGTCAAAACCCAGAATTTAGCATCAGCATAAAACTGTTAATTAATCTATACAGTTTATTCTATGTCATCAATTGTTCCACTAATTTACTTTTTCTGAAACCAGAAATCAATTCAAGGTCATGCGTTATTTTGTCATGTTTTCTTAGTCTCTCTTTATCTTAGACAAATAATTTTTTATTTTGGGGGGCGGCTTCCACAACTGATACTTTTGAAGAGTACTGGCTAGAAGAGTGCATGCTCCTTAGTTTATGTTTGTTTTATGACTCCCAATGATAAGATTCAAGTTTTACATTTTGGGCAAGAATACCGCAGAAGTGAAATGCTGTGTCAGAACATCATATCAGGAGCGTGTGGTGTTGAAATGTGTCTTGAATGGGGATGTTCTCATTAGCCAGCTGGTTAGGGCAGGCTCTGCTAGATCTTTCCATTGTGAAGATACTATTGTATTCCTCCTTGTGTAAATAAACAGATGTCTTGTGGATTCTTTGTGACTATGTACATATCCTGTTTCCCATAATTCTTTTCCCCACTTATTTCAATAACTATTGATAATGCTTAACTGCAAAAGTACTTACTGTGACGTTTGTTACAACGGCAATCTTTTATTTCCACAATTCTTCCTATATTTAATAAGTTAAATTCTCCCATGAGAACGAGCTTTCCTTTCTCCCCTCATTTATTCAATTACTCATTTATATCATTATGATTTTGTGAGTATTTATTTTACTCTGTGGGTTATAATTCATTACTCTCGTTATTTTTTGGTTGCTCAAATTTTCCTAGCTTTGGCCATTTGGAGGCACTTTGGGATGGTTCTTGTGTCCTTTTGATAGGTCTCCATCATTCCTGAGCACTTGTCTTCTGGACTGAAAAGATGTTCCAGACTCATCTTGTAGTTGTCCTGTCCCAGCCCCAGAGTCAGCCGTTTCTCCAAGGAGCTCTGGTTGTTTTAATTGGAGATTGATACTTAAAAATGAAGACCTGGATGCTAGACGTGCTAATTGCCACTGAGGTATTATTGCTTTTAGATCCCTCAACACACAGAGCTAGGAAATATAACCATTCATGTATATTAAAGAATATTTATATAATACATGCATTATTTATAAACACATATGCATCCATTTGTAGATGCATATTTAAATGTATATGAAAACTATGAATTCATACAGATACTACTGATTTCAATCCCACCTCAGAATTCATTTTAGCCAGCCTCTTTTCTTATTTGTAAACTCTTTTCTCTAACGGTAAGAAAGCTGGCTCTCATTATCCACATGTTTTTACTTATTAGTCGACCCTATATATACATCAATTAGTCTCCAAATGGCTAACTCATACCTCTTTGAAAAACAAGTTTACTAACTAGAGCACAATATTTGTATACAGTGCTTTTATCTTTAGACTTCAAATATGTTGTCAAAATACTCTTTAGGGAAGTTATTTAGGTTAGCTTTTTCTTCCGGCCCCTGCGCTGTGTTTGTTTATGCATCTGTAATATAGTTCAATTCAATCTGCAAATGTCTGTTTTCCACTGGGGGTTCCTCCTGCATCCTGCTTGATTTTAATTACACATGCATTTTATGAGTCTGTGGAATCTTAACATGTTTCAAAAAGTCAGAGTTACAGAAAAACATATGCTCACACTTCCACTCATTCCTTCTACGACATTTCCATTTTTCCATTCTTTCCACCTTATTCCTCCAACCCACCTCCACTGGTAACTGCATCAGTTTCCTGGTGCTGTTGAAGAAATTACCACAACCTTCATGGCTTACAACAGCCAAAGCTTATTCTTTTTCAGCACTAGAGGCCAAAGGAGCAAAACCAAGGGGTCAGCAGGGCTGCGCTCCCTCTGGAGGCCCTGGGACGTTCTGTTCCTTGCTGCTTCTAGGTCCTGGTGGTCGCCGGCCATGCTTAGGGTTGCTTGCCTGTGGCAATCAACAATAAGCTATTGGGACATTGCAGAAAACCCTGGTTATCTTCAGTGAAGACACTTTCTTACAAGAGAATGGAATCGTTAGATATAGAAATGATAACCTAAAATACAGAACATCAATACATTCATTTATTGAAAGAGCATACTTTGGGCTTCTGCTTCAGGTTAGGCATTGAGTCTTGCCAGGAGGTACAAAGATAAACTTGGACCATGATGATATCAGGTCTCTTCAGCAGCTCAAAGATAGTATGTCCAAATGGAATCTGTTTTCTGACCACCCTCTAAAACTCATTTCTCTTTATTCCTTCTTATCTGATGGAGTAAGCACACCCACCACCCACATATAAACTGGAGCAAAAAGTCTAGGAAGTACCTTTGAAAGTTATCTTTTGAGGAGAAATTTTACTTTATCTCCTTAATGTAATGCAAGACCTATTATTCCATGACAAATGTGTATTTTTAATCTGTCAGCCACTCTTCTCATCCTATGTTTAATCTTCCTAATCTTACCTCCAGAACGCGGAAACAATCTCATAGTCTCTGACTCCACTCTTGCCAACCCATATTTTCTTACCTTCTAAACCCGCGTACATTCCCTCACAGCTATCATCTTGTAAAACGTGTATAGAAAAGTGTGTTATCTTTGAATACTACGATTTAATGTTTCCTTTTTGCCTTTAGAGTCCTATCTTCAGTGTTTGGTCAGGGTCCCAACATCCTGCAGGCCCTGTGCCCCTCAGCACATACCAAGCAGCCAGGCAGGAGGGTTTGGAGGGCCTCAACCTTAAGGATTCCTTTGTGAATAAACATAAAAACGTATTCAGTCAATGAGCAATGGTGGGCTCCCTGCTTCTTTCAGGAACTAATTAGTAATTTGGTTAAACAACATTAACATCTCTTTCACAAAAGAACATGTTTTCTTATCCCTTTTTCAGACGACGATGAGTTATAGCCCTAGCACTAGTCAGCAGGTTTTGCTTATTATTTGTTTTGTGTCATTCCCAATGTGAATAGCTAATATGTCATCCTTATCGTGAATTTGGGACACTTAATGAAAATTTAGAATTCTAATACTATTAAAAGGTGAACCCAGAGTTTTAAGCACAATTTGTGTTTTTATGAGCTTGTTTGTATTTAGTTTCTTTTTTTGTTTTTGAGACCATGTGGGGACTTTTGCTTTACCTCATTCGTTATAGAAGGTACAATATTTTGGTTTGTGATTCATCTCATTTCCCTCCTTTTTCCAGAAGAAAAGAGAAAGAAATTATACAGGGAATTAGAGCTGTTATCAGGTTCAAAACATTTAATTGAACAATGCCTTTGGTTACTTCTAATCATACTGAATTAATCTTCTTAGTTTTACCCTTATTATTAGTCAGGAAAGTCTAGGCTAGGCTGTCTGCAGTAATAAATAAATTCACAGAGGCTAAACATAACAAAAGTTCATTTTTCATTCAATGTCTGCACCCTTCCTTAATCAAGTTCTTACGTGTACCAAGACAAAAGTCCAGGTTTGTTCCCGAACTGTGGCTGGACACCTTCCTTTGAGGTTTCCATGTGGTCCTACTCAAGGGCAGGGTGAACTGGCTTATTCCAGTGCGCCAGCTTCTAAGATGCTTTGGTTTAAAAGTGACACATGTCATGTCTACCTATATAGCTGTCACATGGTCCCCCTAACTTCAAGAGAATTGGAAAATTAGAAGGATTGCATGAATATTCAATAAGAAGTAAATGTCTCTGCCACAGGCCCACAGGTCCTGTTATGCCATTTCACAAAGAAGCTCTTATGACAGGAAAAATTTCTACTGGCAGTTTAAGGACAAAAAAGAAAAGAAAACCAACAACACTGTAAGTTGTATTTGTTTGTCATATGATACCAGTTCGGTTGGCTTTATAAGCAGTTGAATATCAGTCACTTTATAAAAAGCTCACAAGGAATCGAAGCAAGAAAGTACTAATGAATGCACAGTTAGGGGGCCCCATTAGCAGGCAGCAGAGCACATGCAGTGTGTAGAAAGAGCAATGGGTGCAGAAGTTCTTGTTCCTGGCTTTGCACATATTGGTGTTCTATAAATACTAGAACCAACTCCCCATATAATCAAATAAAGCCTCGCCTTGCCTGTATCCTTATCTGTAAAATGAAAAGATATCATCACTTAGTTTTTTCCATGTCTAAAATTCTTTTAGTTGTAGAATGAAAGCAACCCAACCTTCAAAATGAATATCAATGATTTGTTTAAAGTAATCATTCTCAAGGTGTGATCTGGGGATACTATAATTATGGGTATACATCGTTATGCATTTGTCCACACCCATGGAATATACACACCTAGCGTGAACCCTAAGATCTCATAAACTGTGGACTTGGGTAATTGTGATGTGTCAATGTAGGTTCAGTCTTGGTTAAAAAGTGTACCATTCTGATGAGTGATGGTGTTCATGGAGGAGGCTGTGCATGTGTGGGGGGCAGAGAATATATGAGAAATCTCTGTCTTTCTCAATTTTTTGTAAACCTAAAACTTCTTTAGACACATGAAGTCTTTAATAAAAGGACACCAGTCATTTTGAGTTAGGGCCAGACCTAATTACCTTATTTAACTCGTTCACCTCTATAAAGACTCATTTTCCTAATAAGGTCACAAAAATTTTGAGGGGGATTTGAGCCTTAACCTAATAAGAGGACCCAACATCACACAGCTAGCAGCTGGGAGAGTTCTGTATTCTGATCTTCTGACATCAGTCCATTGAATTTTCTGCTAAAGTGATATTTCCCAAAGTATGGGCTCCCTCTTTCAGACTACATGAGTATGCAGACACATGTATATGTTAAATTCAGATTCCGAGACCCCACCTTGGACCTCCTGAGTTAGATACTTTGAAGATGGGAGACTGGACTTTTAATTTTTTTTTAAATACAACCAATAGCATTGAGTTGTTTGCTGTTGTAGAGTGCTATGAACTTTAACACTTGTATAGATTCATGTAACCATAAGTATAATCAGGATACAGAGCAGTTCTTTACTCCTCCCGAAGGTCCCCCTTGCTCGCTCTTTGTGTTCACATCCCCACCCCAATGCCTGCAATCACTGGTCTGTTTTCGATGACTGCGGTTGTGTTTTTTCGGCTGTAAGTACATATACAGTATGCCGTGTTTTGAGATCATCTCCTTTATCTCCTCGTGCCTTTGAGATTCACCCAAGTCATTGCATGTGTCCACAGTCGTCCCCTTCTCATTGCTGGGCAGCATTCCACCTGCGGGTATGTCAGGGTCGGTTTGTCCGTTCACCCATTACAATATATTGGGATTGTTACAGGTGTTGACAATTATGAATATGTAAAGCTGCTGTATACATTTGTATACAGGTTTTTGTGAGAACGTATGTTTCATTACAACAGGTAAATATTTAAGAGTGGGGTTGCTGGGTCATATGGAAAGTGTACAGCTAACTTTATAAGAAACTGCCAAATTGTTTTCCAGAGTGGCTGTACCATTTTGCCCTTACATCTAATGTTTTAACAAGCATCCTAGGTGATTCTTTAATGCAGGATAGTTTAAAACTTCTACCTAATGCCTCCAGTGGTTCATACAGAGTGCAAAGCTATTTGTTAATAATGGTTAAGACATATAGTAAAATGGGATTTTTTTCCTCTAAGGTAACATGCACTGTCTATGTCAAGTAAGTTATAATCCAGGTACAGAATTCTGTTATCTATACTTTTCTCTAATTTAAAGTATGTTTCTCCAAAGACAGATATACAAATATTAACAGAAATATGTCTTCACATCTAATAATAACTTGTTGTTTATTACCAAAATGCTTATTGGAACAATTTTTAAATGTACTATTTTAAATATATACAGAGAGAGGAGATTGTACATAAATAGTTGTGTTAAATAATTAATGCAGATTTCTCTCTGGAAGTATATATTATTTATAAAAGCTGTCTCAGGTATGTTTTTTAATTTTGAGGATTTCCATAAGCAAACAGAATAAAAAAACTGATTTGAAACCTACACCAGGAAAAATCTAAACTCCTATGAATCCTTGATGAAGGGGGACATGGGGCTGGAAAGAGACTTGACTTCAGGCAACGGGCGCATGATGCAGCGTGCAGATGATGTTTTATTGAGTCGCACACTTGAAACTTGCATGGTTTTGGGAACCAATGTCACTCCAGTAAATTCAACTTTAAAAAATCTCTTGCACACTGAAATTCATCTTTTTGTTTTGTGGGGTGTTGTCAATCCACACTGCACACAAGCAATACGATTGGCCAGGGAAAACCGTAACAGACATCTTAAGCCCTATACGTAGTACCGGGACAGCACGGATCTCAATCAATACTACACACGGAAATGCAACTGGGCCAGTGAAAATCATTAAAAGAAAATAACTGAAAGCCTTGTATGTGCTATTTGGGTGACATTGATTTCTACATCCATTACTGGAATCAATTTGGTACCGTATATTTTATGCAATATAATTAGTTAATTATTTGGGGGTATGGAGTTAACGGAAATTCCATATATAGTGTGCTAATTTAAAAATGTAAGACAAAAAATGAATTTCTAATAGAAACTAATTCTGGGGTGTGCCAAATGACTCTAATGTGGCAAAAAGTTTAGTGACAATAACAGCCTGTTTTCTTCTGAGGTGTGTGTTTTATATCAGTCTTAGCACCTTTGTCTTTGCTTCCTATCCTTAAATTGGAGACAAACTACCATTATTGAAAATTGCTCAAACCACCTCTCCTGTTTGGTTTTGAAGGAATAATTAATGAATATAAAGCACTTTGGAAATTTAATATGCTATTAAATTCTTTTTAAAAAGTCCTTTGGTGCTCAACAAAAAGATCTAATTTTTGCACTAGATTAAAATTTTGTTTTCCTTTATTGGGTTATATTTTCTCAAAGGCACTACATAATCAAAAATTGATGGAGCTTTTTATCATAAGGATTTCAGTTTTAGCACATTTTGTCATAAATCTTTGAAGGATAACACTTCGGCAACTACTAGGTTTCATCAGAAGGGTTTAAACATGTTTGATGACACACATTAACAGTACAAAAAAGTCATTTTTGTCATTTGAAAAGGATCAGATATGCTGGATGATTTATTTGCTCATGTGCTAAGTTACCTTATGCTGTGGGAGAATATACAGGATTTCTACACGTGGCCTGGCTTATCAGGATGTTACTAGTGTACCAGAGCTGGACACGTTGCTTGCTGGTCTGCCACTAAAGTATAGTCAATCCTTCTAATCCTCCATTTCCTATGTATAATGTGAAGATTTATATTTTACTGGATACAGGTACTGGAAAGGTTAATTGGTACTGCAAACTTCAGTTTACCTGATCATGTGAGACTTTCCTCTGGAAGACTATTTAAGAAAGACTAAAATAGACTATTCAAATTTTCACTAATCTGTCCTTTGCTATAGTTTTCAGAGGCAATGTATTAAAAATATTTCAAATTTACTATGGAATATAATTCAGTAAATGTTCCCTAGATAATCTCTAAATCCTAGTTAAGTTTACATTAGCTTCTTAAGGGCCAAGAACAGAAACCTAAGAGCCTATGTGTATTAGTAAATGAATAAAGGGACCTAAAATCACTGAGTTTAGCTATCAAGCCAGACAAAATCATGCATGCACATGTTTGCAAGTGATATGAAATAATAAAATTCTAACATAAGCAAGTTGAAATCCCCCTATTCACACTGAAATTATTACTGAAATGGAAAAGAACAGAATAATAAAGTGTGTCCTATTTATTACTGTTCTAATCACATATAGTTTTGTCTCTTGAAAAATGGCCTTGGAATTGATATTAGGAAGTTGAATACTTAAATCATAAAAATAGCTGAAGGGATAAGGAAATGACTATTGCTGACATTCATGTATCTGAATACAAATTCTTTGTCTTAACAGGTCAATGCGTGTGCATTCAGATGACTGACAAAGGGAACACACCTACGGCAAACAGAAAATATGAAAACGATGACAATCTCCGAAGGAAATGATCTCTCTAAAACTTCAAAGCTTGACTGAGCAAGGGTGCTCAAAATTGAAAACAATATCCTGGAAAATTGTTTATTACTGCTTAGCAATTTCTGAATTTCATTTAGTCTAAGATGCCAGTCATTGAAAGGCACATGTTATTTTATGTATGACTAAGAAAAAAAACCACTGCTAATTATAATTGTAAGATGTTATTATTTGTACCACTTTCAAAGCTGAAAAGAATGTGCATTATAGAATGAACAAAATGCAGTACAGAAAAAAAAAGAAGCCCATAACGGTGAGGATTTGTCATAGGGACACAGGAACCAAGTGCAGAGCTCCTGAAGGCCAAAGTTACAACAATTTGAACAACGAAATAAGTAAAGTGGTATTGTGTAGCCCAAAGTATAAAATAAAATTCCACAAGTTTATACTGGTACAAATGACTGTATAAATAAATGGGGGACTAGACACACCTCCCATGCAGGAAAATTCTAAATAGTTTACTGTAGATATTCTACCCTCAAGGAGATGGAACATAACTTTCAACCCCTTAAACACTGGTTGCACATAGGACTTCCTTCCGATTGGGACGGTGTGGAAAGGGGGAGAACGGAATATTTTTGTAGCAGAGAAATCTGACTAGGACTACCTCACCAGGAGATCAATATGAACACCAAAAGTGTAAATCATGTTGATAGTATGTACCCTTAATATGACATGATGCAATGGTAGTTTACCTCTCCGGTCTTCCTTCCTGAAACCTGTAACTCCATTCTAATCTAGGGGAAAATATTACACAAATCCCAGTAGGAGGCATCCTAGAATAGACCTGGTCTATGCTCCTAAAGACTCTCAGAGTCATCAAAAACAAGGGAAGTCTCGCCCTGGTTGGTGTAGCTCAGTGGATTGAGCACGGGCTGGGAACCAAAGGGTCTCAGTTCGAATCCCAGTCAGGGCACATGCCTGGGTTGCAGGCCAGATCCCCGTGAGGGCCATGTAAGAAGCAACCATACATTGCTGTTTCTCTCCCTCTCTGTCTCCCTCCCTCCCCCCCTCTCTAAAAATAAATAAAAATAAAATCTTTAAAAAAAATGCCAAGTTCTGTTAAAAAAAAAAATAAAATGAGGGAAGTCTGAGAAATTATCACAACCAAGAAGAGTCTTAGGAGACACAATGATTAATGTAGTGTGATATGTTACATGGGGACCTGGAAGAGAAAAATGGTCAAAAGTAAATTTAAATAAAGTATGGACTTTAGTTAATGACAAGTAATCAACAGTGGCTCATTAATTGTAACACATGTGCCATAGTCATATCTGATGTTAATAATAAGCAAAACTGTGCATGGAATATATGGGAACTCTCTGTCCTACCTTTATAATTTTTATGTATATATAAAACTGTTATAAAATTGAAAGTTTATTTTGAGATGTGCAGTGTAGAATAAACAAAATACAGTGTCTATACCAATTAGGGACAATGGATAATGCCCTTTCCTTTTTAATCAGAAGAAAAGCTATTTGAATGTGTTATTGATTTGTGTATTTGCACCTAACAGACCCTTAATGAATTTGCCAAGGATAATTAATGAATATGCTATTTCATGTTGTGAACCTCAGAGAAAGAGAGAGTTCTTCTATTTATTGAGCTTCTTTATTTTTCAAAGCATCATGCTAGGCACTTAATTGTTTAATAATTACATCAAACCCATGGGAATTTTGCCTTTCTTTAAATTGGAAAATCAAGATCTACGCTGCTGAGAAACATGTCTGGAGTGCATTGGCTAGGGCGGTAGTAAGAAAAGTAAGACTGGATGTCTTAAACAACGGAACTTGATTTTCCCATAGTTTGGTGGGGAAGGGGGGACAGTGACCAGTCTAAGATCAAGGTAGCGGCAGGGTTGGCTTCTTCTGAGGCCTCTCTCCTCGGCTCACAGGTGGCGGCCTTCTCCCTGTGCCTCACACAGTCTTGCTCTCACGTGTGTCTGTTCTACTTCGGTTGCAAGAGCACCAGTCACGTTGGATTAAGGCTACCAAATGGCCTCATTTTAACTTAGTTCCTGCTTTAAAAAACCTTATCTAAGGTAGTGAGGATTAGGGTCTCAACATACAAATTCGGGGGGACATCATCGGCCCATAAAATGTCTAAATTTGTCTCCTGCTCCTTACCCCTGCCCCAGTGATGGAGGTGCAGCTCTAATCTAGGTTTTTATCACTCCGAAGCCTGCCCTCATTCCTTTATCGTGTTAGTGTGGTCATTAGCCAAGATTTATTTGTCTCCTATGACAGTTCAGCTGCAAGAGAAGCTGAATTCATAAAATTTTCAATGGGTTAATACGTATGGAACATTTTACTTCAAAGTGAGAGTGAGTGTTACAGAGGCATAATAGATTCCAATCAGACACTCTTACATTTAGATATTTACTGCTCTCTATATAACTGTGCTACGTTGAACACTGACTGAGGTTAAACCAATAGAAACTTCGCTTGAGGTTAAACCAATAGAAACTTCACTTAGCCTGCCCCTTATTTAGAGAGAATAGTATTATACAATAGCAATTCTACCTGTCTAGTATGTTCAGTAAATATATGAGGGGTACAATGAGAAGTTCTTTAAGAATTTGGAAGTAAAAGAAATATGATTGCCTTTTGAGAATTAAACTTCACCATCATCACATTGTGGATAAACACGGTCTCTTCTAGCAGCAGGAGTTGATGTAATATGGCTGGCGCTATGGATCCAGCTAATGGAAGGATGTGTCACTCTGGGGCAGGGGTTAGACAACCCAGGGGAGCTTAGAAAAAGGAGTCACAGAAGCAGACACTAGCAGAACCCACCCGGGTACTTTCAGGAAACGGAGAATGTAAGCCAGTCAGTTTCATAAAAATACTAAGATCCCATTGCCAAGTTCCCAACTGGGAGTTTAATTCTTCAGCCCAGGTTAGTCTTAAACCATAAAACAGTTACACGTTCCGATGAGCGTCTTGTTCCTGAAAACCACTTGGATCTCACCACCTATACTCTTGATGTGCTTAGAGGTATTCAGTGACCTGTTATTTGCTTTTTTTTTTAAAGATTTTATTTATTTATTTTTAGAGAGAGGGGAAGGGAGGGAGAAAGAGAGGGAGAGAAATAGCAATGTATGGTTGCCCCTGACATGGCCCTCACTGGGGACCTGGCCTGCAACCCAGGCATGTGCCCTGACTGGGAATTGAACTGGGACACTTTGGTTCCCAGCCTGCATTCAATCCACTGAACTACACCAGCCAGTGCTGTTATTTGCTTTTTTACTGTGAGTTAATAAACTTTTATGAACTTGGTTACTGTGATTAACCTATGGATCCAATATCTGTGTACTTAGAAAATCTGGTCTCTGTCTCAGAAAGGTTGACCAAATTCCATCCCACTATGAATTTTACCTGTGAGGTCTAATTATTTAGGGTTGTCAGATTCAGCAAATAAATATATAAAAACCCCAGTCGAATTTTAATTTCAGATGAAAAACAAATATTTTTTATTATAAGTATGTATCATGTAATATGTAGTATATACTTACGTAAAAAGTATCCCTTGTTCCTCTGAAATCCAGATTTATCTGACCACTCTCTGTATCAACTGGCAAGTCTGGAGAGACCTCTTTTAAGGCAGCTCTTAGTGTTTATGTACTCACTTAAAGCCCCTAGCAGAGATTCTGGCACGTAAACACTATGAATGATAGGACATTCTAGTTTTTTTGTTTTTGTTTTTTTGTAAGAGAGGTGATGTTATGTGAAAAGTATTCACATTTGTTGATATCTGTTCACTAAACAGAAAAACCACAAATCTTTATCCTTTTACTCTTAAAAATGAAAACTGCAAACATCAGCTTTTAATCTTTCTGGTTAAACAAGATCAAATTGCTTCTATTTTGCCTGTGAAATGTTTAAATAAGAGGGTATTTATGAAAAGACCTCAATTTTTGCTTCCCCGCTAAGCCTGGATGATTTTTAGAATACGTGAACTCTTCTACTTGAGATTCCTTAATGCCGGCTGGGAGAGACGTATGGCAGACATTAACCTGAGAGTCCCAGGGTTTGGAAAGTGCTTCTTTTCAGCCCAGCCACAAGACATCCGATCACTCTCTACTAGCACAATGGGAGCAGAATGGATGGGGCAATCGACAGAAACCGCTTTAAACTTTGTTGGCAAGAAGCAGATGATACTCAGGGTGGGCTGAATGCCAGAAAAGTAAGTGAGGCTTAGCACGAGGAAGCAGTTAGAGTACGGGCTATGCAAAGCCCTAAGAGACTTCTAGCAGAAAAAAAACAAAATCTTGATGGGTAACTTTAAAAGTTCTTTTCTTTTTTTTTACCACATATGTTTTCAAGATCAAAGATTTCCATTAAATTAAAAGCTGTTAACTGCTGGTTATAATTACTTGGTGGATTGCTGTCCAGGCAAAAACTTTCTCCAGATAATTTGTGTTGAGCTAATCAATACATTCTACCTTTTCCTTTTCCCTCTCATTCCTGCATGGTTCCTTAATGCAGACTCCTAATGTCATGAAATACACCACCTGGTTCACTCTCTGCAAGAAAGAATCCACTTAAAACAGGCCACATGGAAAAGAAATCAGTCATTCTAAAGAAACACTCTATGTGATTCCTGACTTGGACGTGTACGACCAGATAGAAATGATCAGTGAAACTATATGATTAACTTAGAGGAGGGGAAGCATTTTTTTTTCCTTGGGTCTAGTTTTGATATCTCTTTTTTCTATTATGAGAAGACAATGCATGACTAAAAAGTACATAAATGAGCAAAACGCATTTAAAAAGTATATAAGCTCTCTATATTTTCACTCAGCATTCTACACTCATGGAGGCATCTAATTTACTATGACAACAATGATTTGAAATGAAAATAATTGTAAAGCAAACTTTTATCTGTGGGAATTGTATGTAAAAGCTCTGGACTTCCTTTTCCAGCCTGTTTTAAAGGAGCAGTAAAAATAAGTTCTCATTATGTTACTTAATTTCAACAAATAAGATAAAATGGAGGTTAAATTATGTGTCTTGTGGAGTGATTTGGTTGGCAAAGCCGAACTGTGTGCATTCTTTAGGAAATAATTACCCTAACAACAACAAGCATTTACTTGGCTTCTTTTCCAAAGACTTGCAAGATGTCTTCCAATTAAAACACAGCAAGCCGACCTACTTTTTTTAGGGTGTTCAGGAATAGGAATGAACAGATATGTCTTTAGTTTTAAATGTCCAGACAGAAGGGTACTATGAATAGAATCTGGAAGGAAATTCTGGGACTCCAAGAGCCCAGAGCTCCTGAGTGGATAAAGCAAATAGCCTGCTGACTCTGACCTTAATGATTGACCAGGGACATATGGTCATCACAAAGATCTAACAAATTTCCTGGGCTCAGCCATTAACCAGCTCATCAGTAAATGATACACCATTTAAGTCAGTATTGAGGTTTACGGGGATTCAATTCTGGAAAGTATAACTGGAGGGCTCAGCCACCTGAGCCCTACAGCCTGCAGCACTGACTGACGGCTACCTTGGCCTGTGCTCCAGGTCCCAGTAGGCTATGTATCACTGGAGACCAAGACCGAAGCTGTGCTCTGAAGTAGGGCTGGGGGAGGGGATGCTACATGACAGCAGCAGGAGCACTGATGGAGCACAATTCCCTGGGTCCCGCAGCAGTAACATCCGAGGAAGCTTGTGGTACCAACCGTTCCAAAAGCTTCATCGGACTTCCAAGCCAAAGCAGCTTTAGCCAAGTTGCCCAGCCATCTACTCTGGATTTTCAGGAAGCAATTATCATCTCTGGATGGCCTTCCTCACTGTGAGAGTCTTCTGCCAGGGAGATGATCTGAGGGAAGAACCTGAACATTTCCCAGAACTCTGGACACAACACTCTGTTTTTCTCAGAGATCCAGTGCCCCAAAGGCAGTAATTATCTGAAGATACCTGCAAAAGACCAGCCTCTACTAGTTCAGTATGGAAAATATAGTTGATGTAATCAGGTATCATATTTAAATTTGTTTTCTTAATAACCAGTATAAAAAGCATTCCAACATCAGGGGAGATCAGTGGTTCTTGACCAAGGGCAATCTCCCCATCCCCCATGGCAATGTCTGGAGATATTTTTGAATGTCACAACTCGGGGGATGCTACCGGCATCTAATGGGTAGAGGCCAAGAATGCTGCTAGACACCTTATAGTACATAGGACAGCCACACGACAAAATTATTCAGCCCACAATGTCAATGGGACCACAGCTGAAAGCCCCAGGTTAGATGATGTTGCATTTATTCTCTTTATTCTAGTGGAAATGCATATAGGTAATTTGCAAAAGTTTAGTGAAACTATGGTCTAGTGAAGATAGTGAAATTATGGCCTAAATTAGGATATAGTCATATATCTTTCAGGGTTGGAGGGAAGGGCCCAAGCAGAGTAACGTAGAGCAGGTAGGGAAAAGCTCAGAGTTAAGGTATGGCTTCAGCTGCGCTCTTACAATCACAGGAGCTGAGAGGAGCCATCGGTGGAGGTGGAAACAGCCCATCAAAAGTGGAGAGAAGGGCTCATAAGTGCAGCAAAACTATCTTATGTTTCCAGCTCCAGGTGAATCTACAGTGGATTGCATAGCCTCAAGGAGTTTTACTGGGACTGAGGGTCTCCCTCTCCTTTTCTGCCCCTTCCCACAACCCAGGAAGTTCCCCAGGAAGATGAGACTTGGAAGAGAGGGGGAACAAGGCCAGGACTGTGAGATCATTTGCCAATTGCATGGCAGTACGTAGAGTGCTGCTGTGCTGCTGCTGAGGTGGCCATGCAGGCTTCCGGTCCACAACAGGGCTCAACTGCCTGCACATCCAGAAGCTTTCTAATTAATGTGCACCTTCTGCCTTTATATTCCCTGCCGTCAAAGATACGGGGTTTGTCTTACTTACATGGGCTTTATTAATAGCATCTGTCGTATATTTCTTTGTCCTGTGCAGTGGCGAGATCATGCAACTCTCAACATCCTAACATTTCAATTGACCTGTAGTTGGTAATCAGTGCATGTGGCACAATCAGGTAGGGACAAGGTCAGGAAAAGGTGACTCTGAAATTGGAGGTAGTAATGAATGAGGTTACCCTTTTGTAGAAGAAACTCATCCCACTAAATGGTAGTGACCTTGTCCATGTCTCCATTTAATAAAACAGAGTATGTTTTCAGGAGAGGGGTTTCACTGGAACAAATGTGATAAAACTGTAATCTGTAACCGTACTGGACTCCGTGACTACTGCACCAGGTATCTGATAAGCAGTGCCGGCGGTCATCAGTAGCACTGGGTCATTAACAGAGGATCTGGCTGGTAATTTGCTACTGGGAAGTTAGTGATCTGTGTAAAGGGTACACAAAAAGAAAGCCAAAGAATAAGAATTTGGTCATTCTTATTCAGCCATGGTTAGAAAAAGAATGCTCTGATTCCAGAAATCCGTTACTCATTCTTGAGTTAAGTAAAAACATCCCTCCTAAGTAACATGGATCATTTCTTGGCACTTTGTGACCGATTATCCTCTTCACCATTTTATTAATGCCCCTCTGATCTGGGATTTCTTCCACCAGCTTTGCTGGCATGGTAATGGGCTTCAGGTTTCAAGTTAAGGACCTCTACCCAGACTTGCCACTTGTAATATACTTGACCTTCCATGTAAGCTCATTGCATCTGGACACACACCAGGTGAGGTCAAGCAAGCAGAGATTTTATCAATACACTATATGGAAAAATCAGAAAGGTCCGTTGATTTGCCAAAGTCAAGTCAGTTGGTCTGTGCCAGAGCTGAGACTCAAGAGCAAGTTAGTTCACCGCTTCCTTGGTCCTAGCACCCAAGGAGAGCTGATAACATGCAGATCGGGAGGTGAGGAATGAGCTCTACAGACAAAAATGGTGAATGTTCCTCCCTGACACTTCCCTGTACCTGTACTCCTCCCAGTTCTGCTGCTTCCCACTCCTTGTAGTTTTGTGACTTTGGTTTCCATTCAGGAGCTGGGCTGGGTGACTTATACTCCTCTCTCACCCCGGGGGCACTGGGGTGACATCAGAGATGAGGGGAGGAAAACTGTGGCATCTCCAGAGACAAGCTGTGAACAGGAGACATTCTTCCAGGTACATAGCCCTGAAAGGAAGTGATGGTTACGGAAGTGAATGCTAGAATGGCCTAAGGAGGCAGCTATTTTGAATTCTAAACATGCCATGTCTTTCTTGATTTTCAGATGATTGGACAGATTGCTGCATCTGTCTGCCTCAATACTGTTGTTTGTAATTACAGAATGAGGATGCAAAAGTGACTTTCGAAAAGGAATAATAGGTCGTTTATAGATACTGAGCTAACAAGTAAATGCGTCACGATGAATTAGATTTATCAAATTATTTTGGGATTCAATCACACTTTATAGACTCACCGCATTTAATCAACCAGATGTAGTAATAACATTTTCTGCCTTCTTTGTTGGCTTGTTAATAGTTAACTGATCTGGTTCCTTTAAGAAAGTTACATACATGTAACTGTTCTTGGAGCGTAGCTCTCTTTCTTATTTTTAATGTCCTATATTTACTTGTTGCTAAAAGAATTTTATATATGTATATTTAAGCTTAAGTTGTTATTTGTTTATTTTTTTATTGTTGTTCTATTACAGTTGTCCCAATTTTTCCCCTTTGCCCTCCTCCACCCAGGCCCTCATCCCCAGCTCCCACAGTCAATCCCCGCACTGTTGTCCGTGTCCCTGGGTCATACATGTTCTTTGACTAGTCCCTTCCCCTTCTTTCCACCATTGGCCCCCTACCCACTCCTCTCTGGCTGCTGTCAGTCTGTTCCATGTTTCCATACCTCTGGGTCTATTTTGCTGATTAGTTTATTTTGTTCATTAGATTCCTCTTGTAAGTGAGATCATAAAGTATTTTTCTTTCACCAACTGGCTTATTTCACATCATAATGCTTTGCAGTTCCGTCCACACTGTCGCAAAAGGTAGGAGTTCCTTCTTTCTTTCTGCTACTAGTATTACATTGTGTAAATGTGCCACAGTTTATTTGATCCACACATCTACTAATGGGCATGTAGGCTGTTTCCAGCACTTGGCAACTGTAAATAGCACTACTATGAACATAGGGGTGCATAAGTTCTTTGGAATTGGTGTTTCGGGATTCTTAGGGTATATTCCCAGCTGCAGAATTGCTGGGTCAAAAGGCAGTTCAATTTTTAATTTTTTGAGAAAATTCCATACTGTTTTCCACAGTGGTTGTACCCATCTGCATTCCCACCAACAGTGTACCGGGGTTCCCTTTTCTCCACATCCTCACCAGCACTGGTTGTTTGTTGATTTGTTAATTATGGCCGTTCTGACAAGAGTGAGGTGGTATCTCATTGTGGTTTTAATTTGCATCTCTCTGATGGCTAGTGATGCTGAACGTCTTTCATATGTCTATGGGGGATCTGTGTGTCCTCCTTGGAGAAGTGTCTGTTCAGGTCTTTTGCCCATTTTTTAATTGAATTGTTTGTCTTTCTGGTATTAAGTTGTATAAGTTCTTTATGTATTTCAGCAAATATATTCTCCCAAATGGTTGGTTCCCTTTTCATTTTGCTGATGTTTCCTTTAGCCGTGCAGAAGCTTTTTAGTTTGGTGTAGTCCCATTTGTTTATTCTTTCCTTTATTTCCCTTGCTCTAGGAGATATATTGGCAGAAATATCACTATATGAGTTATCTGAAATTTTACTGCCTGTGTTTTCTGCTAGGACTTTTATGGTATCACAACTTATATTTAAGTCTTTTATCCATTTTGAGGTTATTCTGGTGTGTGGTATGAGTTGGTGGTCTAGTTTCAGTTTTTTACATGTACTGGTCCAGTTCTCCCAACACCACTTATTGAAGAGACTATTTTTACTCCATTTTATGCTCTTGCTTCCTTTGTTAAATATTAATTGATCATAGACACTTGGGTTTGTTTCTGGGCTCTCTATTCTCTTCCATTGATCTATGTGTCTGTTCTTATGCCAGCAACAAGCTGTTTTGATTACAGCAGTCTTGTAGTATAGTTTGGTATTGTGATCCCTCCAGCTTTATTCTTCTTTCTCAAGAAGAATAGGCTATTCTAATAGCTGAGGCTATTTGACATCTTTTTTGGTTCCATATAAATTTTTGGAGTTTGTTCCACATCAGTGAAATATGCCATTTGTATTTTAATAGGAATTGTGTTGAATCTATAGATTGCTTTGGGTAGTATGGACATTTTAATAATGTTAATTCTTTCAATCTATGAACAGAGCATATGCTTCCATTTATTTGTATCTTCTTCACTTTCTTTCTTCAGCATTCTGTAGATTTTCAAGTGTATGTATTTTATCTCCATGGTTAAAATTTATTCCTATGTACTTTATTTTTCTTATTGCTACAATAATGGGATTTTTTCCTAGTTTCTCTTTATAATAGTTCATTGTTGGTATTCAGAAATGCTATCAATGTATGAATATTGACTTTGCATTCTGCTACTTTGCTAAATTCACTTATTAGGTTGAGTGGTTTTTTGGCAGTGCATATAGGGTTTTCTATGTACACTATCATGTCATCTGCAAACTAACAGTTTTAGTTCCTCCTTCCCAATTTAGATATTTTTATTTCTTTTTTTGTCTGATTGCTATGGCTAGAACTTCTATGTGTTGAATAAGAGTACTGAGAGTGGACACTTTGTCTGGTTCCTGATCTTAAGGGAAAAGACTTTAGTTTTTGCCCATTGTGTATGATGTTGGCTGTAGGTCTCTCGTACATGGCCTTTATTATGTTGAGCAATGCCCCCTCCACTCCCACTTTGCTGAGTGTTTTTATCATAAATGGGTGCTGGATTTCATCAAATGTTTTTTCAGCATCCTTTGATAGGATCATGTGGTTTTTGCCCTTCATTTTATTTATATGATGTATTACATTTATTTTTTTGTGAATATTGTACCATCTTTACATACCTGGGATAAATCCCCCTTGATCATGGTGTGTGATCTTTTTAATGTATTGCTGGATTCAGTTTGCCAATATTTTGTTGAGGATTTTAGCTTCTATGTTCATCAGAGATATTGGCTTGTAATTTTCTTTCTTTGTTCTGTCTTTACCTGGTTTTGGGGATTAGGATAATACTGGCCTTGTAAAAAGAGTTCGGGAGTCTTTCCTTTTCTTGAATTTTTTGGGAATCATTTGAGAAGAATAGGAGCTATTTCTCCTTTGAATGTTTGGTAAAATTCACCTGTGAAGCCATCTGGTCCAGGGCTTTTGTGTGCTGGGAGTTTTTTGATTACTGCTTTGATTTCACTAGTTGTTATCAGTCTATTCAATCTTTCAGCGTCTTCTTGATTCAGTTTTGGAGGATTGCATGTTCTAGAAATTTATCCATTTCATCCAGGTTGTCCAATTTCTTGGCATATATGAGGTCAGTCTGGGAAAAATCTCACCATTTTTAATATGAGAACTGTTTGTGCAGGATTGATGTAACCTGGCAGTCAAGGAGAGTGGACTGGAGTGTGCATGTATGAACAATGATGACCTCATTGTACTAGTCAGTGGGGGCAGTAGGTGCCACACAGTCCATTTGTACTGAGCACATGTACTGTGTGGCCATTGCATTCAAAATGACTGAGCAAATAGAACAATGAATCTGCATCAAATTTTGTGTTAGGCTTGAACATTCCTCCACAGAAACTATTTGGATGATTCAGAAGGCCACACCTATGGGCAACTGATGATTGGCAGATTCATCACGACAATGTCTCTTCTTATGAATCATGTCTCGTGCAGACTTTTTGGTGAAACATCAAATCATCCAGGAGACTCAGCCACCCTACAGCCCAGAGTTGGTGCCCTAGGACTTCCAGCCACAAGCTGCCTACTTTGAAGTGGAGAGAGGCATCATTGTCCTATGTACATCATTTCTTTTATCTTGTACGTTCTTCAGTGAATGTCTCTATTGTTCGTATTACAAGGCTGGATAGACTTCATAGTTGTTCATATTCGTTACTTATAATCCTTTGTATTTCTGTGGTATTGGTTGTTACTTCTCTTTTGTTTCCGACTTTATTTACTTGGGTCCTCTCTCTTGTTTTCTTGAGGAGTCTGGTTAAAGGTTGTCAATTTTGTTTATCTTTTCAATGAACCAGCTCCTGGATTTATTGGTCCTTTGCATTGTCTTTTTAGTCTCTATGTCATTTAATTCTGATCTAATCTTCATTATTTCCTTCTTTCTACTCACTCTGGGCTTTGTTTGTTGTAGTTCTTCTAGTTCTTTCAGATGTAGGGTTAAGTCGTTTATTTGAGATTTTTCTGTCTTCTTTTGGCATGCCAGTATTGCTATAATTTTCCCTCTAGGACTGCCTTCGCTGTGTCCCATAGGTAATGGGTTGTTGTGTATTCATTTTCATTTGTTTACAGGTACTTTTTGATTGTTTTTCTTGATCTCATTGTTAACCCATTCATTATTTGATAACATGTTATTCAGTTTCCATGTAGTTAACTGTTTTTGAGTTTTTTCCATGAGGTTGGATTCTAGTTCCAAGCCATTGTGATCTGAGAAGATGCTTGGTATGATTTCAATTTTCTTGAATTTGTTGAGGCTTACTTTGTGTTTTATCCTGAGATGTATCATTGAAAATGATCCATGTGCATTTGAAAAGGATGTATATTTAGCTTCTTTGGGGTAAAATGTTCTGTGAATATCAATTAAGTCTATTTGATTGAGAGTGCCATTCAATGCCACAATATCCTTGTTGATTTTTTGTTAGGATGATTTACCCATTTTTGACAGTGGGGTATAAAAAACTGCTACCATGACTGTGTTTCTATCAATCTCCTTCTTAAGGTCTTCTAAGATTTCCCTGATGTGTGCTTAGGTGCTTCTAGGCTGGGTGCATGTATCTTTCCAAGGTTTATACCTTTTGTTGGGCAACTCCCTTAAGTATTACGTAGTGACCTTCTTTGTCTCTCGTTATGGCCTTTGTTTTGAAGTCTATTTTGGCGGATGTAAGTATTGCTTCTCTCTTGGACTCTCCCAGTTGGTGCTGCAGCTATGGACGTGCTGCTCACTGTGTGTGTGGAGCCCAAGTGTCCCAGACCCGGTGTATGCTCCCCAGTCTCTCCTGATTAGGATTGGGGCTCCCTGTGCAGGATGCCCCTCCCACCACCCTGCTCCGTGAGGGCTGGGAGCCACCAAGCTGTGCTTTCTCTCAGCTCCCTCATGCTGAAGGCACCTCATGTACGGGATTTCCCCTTCAACTTGTAAACTCTCTTACTGGAGGGTGCACAGCCCCCTCTGCACTCCTTGGCTTCAAAAATTCATATCAGCTAAGATTCAGTTATTATTCCAGTCACTTGTTGGATGATCAGTTGAAAATCAGCTCTGGGGGCAAGAGCTAGTGGGTTGAGCTCCCACCTAATCGGCTACCATCTTGCCTCTCCTATAAGGACTATGTTGGGAAATTCCAAAAAAATGAAATCTTTAAAAAAATTTCTATGTGAGAATAACTGTGGACTATTCAACCATACTTATGACCATACCTAATGATCAAAAGAATTCAATAAAATATTAAAAGGGTATTTAACATGAACCCTTATATTTACATATAAGAGGTAGACTAGAAGTTTGAGAAAGTGAATTATTCAAATTCACTACAGAGTCTGTGGTACAGAGATAAAAAACAAAACAAAACAAAAAACCCTAGGAAAGTGAATCCCATCCATTAATAAGTTAATTATTTCTTCTTGCCTTAAATTGGCAGTTACCAGGTTCCAATTTTACTTAATAGCTTAGGGAAGAGCATATTTGTTTGTACTTACGTATCTTCAGGTGTAAAGGTTTGTCACCTGGTTTCAGCTTCAACTGATTCCTTTGAGCCCATTAATTTTTCTTTTCAGAGGAGCAACTGTGTGAAATGCCAAAACTCTCATTATATTTGTTCATAAAGTGCCATGTGCCTCTGGAGCTGCCTAGGTTCCATGATTATGTACTTTATGTTCTGCCAATTTTGATTCATTTTTATTCCTTATGAAATCTCTGTACCACAAGATTTTGGAGTAAAAAGATTTGCAACAATAACTCGCTACTGCACACAAACCTGCTGCTGCCTATTGTTTTTATATTTCCTGGTATAAGAAAGTAAGTTCTAAAATTGTATGCTGTGAAGCACCCCCCACCAAAAAAAAAAAAAAAAAAACCCCAAAAACCCTTCCCCCTGTATCAAGGCCAAAACTTAAAAGCCTCAAGCTGAAAATTATGACTTTAAAATACTCCTGATTAGTGTTTGTCATCTAAATTTAGCTGCAGTGCATGGACAGGTTTTTAATTAGGAAAGTGTGAAAACAAATGAATTCCTAAGCAAATTTCTTATTTGGGAATAGTCTTGTGACTCTGGGCTGAAAGTTTGCAAGAACGTGCTTTCATTTTGTAAAACTTTTTCTGATACAAAATAACTGGGGAGCAGTAGGTTTCTATTTATTGCCATAACGGGTATGTGTGATTAATGTCACAGGGTAGGCTCTCCACTAGTGGTTGGAAAGTAGATTCTTCTTGCTGTGATTCTGTTTCCTGAGACTCATTTGATTCTGTAAAAGTTTCATGGGAGGTGAATATTTTTTTGAAACCTCCCCCTTCTTCAAGCTTGCTCACTAGCTGACAAGCTATCATCATAGTCTCAAAGTTTTCAGAAGAAGGTGGACATGAACTTATTCAGGAACCATCTACTTTTTGATAGTGATCTATTTGGAAGTTTCAAATAGAGTAAGAGATACTTCATTAATATGATTCAATGAAGAGAAAACCTAAAGAGATATTGTCTTTATTCTTGAGATAAAACCTCAAACTCTTGGAAATAGTGAGAGAAGTTACTCATACTAGTGTTTTTCAACTTTAATAAATTTTCTTTCTCTGCTTGGTCGCACTGGGGAGCATTCAAATGAATTCAACAGAATTGAATCGAAAGCACTGCAGTGAGCATCACAGACATCAACGTTTCGGAGGACGAGGTGCTGTGTGCTTCCTGAGCAGGCCTCCCGGGACACGGACGTAAGAATTCTGCAGGAGCGCTTGTCTTTATGATAACTGGGTTGCCTCTCCTCCTCACTAGACTGGGCTATCCTGGAATGTGCGGGCAAGCTCTTGCAAATCTCTGCTACCAACAGTAACACAGTGCCAGGGACACGGTGGGCACTTGAGAATGTTTAGAGCGAAAATAAAAATATATTATTTTGTGTTGGAAAAACTACTAATATGTAATGTTAATACATTTTTGTGTAGTTTCTATTATTAACCCTAGCTTGCTAGGCTTGGCAGATTAAAGTGATAATAAAGAAAAAGGATTCCAGGCTGTGTCCTGATTAAGCCAAGATCTGTGTTTACAAAGGATTATATCTAAAAGAGATTAATAATATATCTTTTACCCTGCTTTTATGACTAGTAACATCACCCTAATTAGCCCAGAACCATAATTTGGAGGAAGGAGATGGGAGAGAGAAACTAAGGCAAGATGAATATAAAGAGAAAATATAGGCAATATGCAGTTTTAGACACTCAAAGTCGGACATTATCATTTCAAGCCATGCTATTTTTCTGGAAAAGGATTCTCTAAATTTCTTTTGCCCCCATTTAGCATATCAAGGATTTAAGTTGTCTTTGGAATGAGGAGAAAGATTTTTTTTTAAAGATTTTATTTATTTATTTTTAGAGAGAGGGGAAGGGAGGGAGAAAGAGAGGGAGAGAAACAGCAATGTATGGTTGCCCCTGACATGGCCCTCACTGGGGACCTGGCCTGCAACCCAGGCATGTGCCCTGACCGGGAATCAAACTGGGACCCTTTGGTTCCCAGTCCGCGCTCAATCCACTGAGCTACACCAGCCAGGACCGGAATGAGGAGAAAGATTTAACACAGGTAAGTCAGAGGAAACCCTGGCTCTTTCCAGTGCTTGGGGACTACAGCACAAATGGAAAAGGCACAGGAGCCCATGAGTTGTCTGTGTCCAGGTTTTCCTTTCTATGGGTTTAGGTCACGACAAGCTCATATGAAAGCATCAGGATAGGTGGTAGAGTGGGGAGAGGCTCTTGCTTGTGCTCTTAGTTTTGGACTCGGGAAAGCAATACTTTGTAAAGCCTGCTTTAAACAACCTGGGTCTTAGCAATACTAACTTGAAGGCTTAGTGAGCAATTGAAAGCATGAATCATTTTAGCCTTTCCAAGCTACCCGGAGGTCCCATGGGATGTGGATGCTGGACTGAGATGTGGAGGATCAGCCGTCAGGTCCTCTGTGGAAACAGAGGCAGAAGGTAAGTGGCCAGGCCAGAACACCAAATGGAGGAAGTGTGTGGACTCAACAGTCTTCAAGTACTACATTGAGAAGGGTTCCAGTCAGCCTGACAGCTCCATCCAACTCTGACCAAGCCATTCTACCAGTCATGAATCCTGCCAGCCTTGAAGGCGCATGGGCAGCAAGCAGCTGAATAGGACAAACGACCCCCTGGGACGGCATGACTAAACTTGACAACCAATAGGAGAGCATGTCTGAAACCTTTCTAATCATATGTGGATAAAAATGCTACTCTTTGAGTGCACATCCACCCTGTAGTTAAATTCTGCAAGCCTAATAATGAGAGCCATAGATTGTTTGCCAGAATCTGGGGCAGACAGGTCTTGTTTCAGCTTGTCCATGATCAGGCAGAGCTAGTGCAGGGCAAGGTCTCTCTCAATAGCCATTTGGAGCCACGCACTTGGAATTCTTTAATCAAAAAATGTTACTGATAGGAAAGCCTCACCCCGCTTAAACCTTTTGAGATTTGTCATTCCAGGTCACAATATAAACAGACTTGAAAACATTTATTTTGAGGGTCAGGATAGGAAAGTAATGACTTTCAGTTCACTATAGAAAACAGGTGGCAAACACAAGGCCCACGGGCCGAATCTGGCCCTCCACCTTGTTTTATCCAGCCCGGCACCTTGTTTCTACCCAGCGGGAGCACCGAGCTCCTTGCCCCTAGTGAAGGAGTAGTTACATTCATACAGTCCTAAGATTACACTCGGCTCTTTGAAGGCAACCGTGAGGCTAATGTGGCCCCTGGTGAAAATGAGTTTGACACTCCTGCTATAGAATATCCACAATAATAATGACTTTTAGTCAATAACATAGGATTTTGGTTAGAAATGGTCAATCTATTGTTTTCTATATATGTTTTATATTGTTTATCTGTTATATTGTTTCCTATAGGTAATCTGACTTAAATGCAGCAGAAATTACAATTTATTGTATGTTAAGATGAATTTACCCATATAATCCTTTCTAATTCTCACAATCACTCTGAAGATAGAAATTATTATCCCCTACTTGAGGGAAAATGACTCTCCAAGAGTATATGTAAATTGCCAAATGTTACAGCTGATAAGAGGAAGGAGCCCACGCTCATTGGCTGAGTGCTTATCATGGGTCAAGAGCGTTTCCTAAGTGATCTGGAGTAATCTTTAAAACAACCCTGTCAAATGAATATTAGTATGTCATTTTAGTGATGAGAAAGATTAAGTAATTTGCTGAAGATTACACAAGAATATTAGAAGTCACGTCTGATCTGACTTAAAGGCCACTGTTCCTTTCACTCTTGGATCCCTCCTCATAATTGTGTCTGTTTGAAGATCAATTCGCCCACTGCAAAATTCTTAATACACTATAAAACCTCATAAATTATTTGCAACCTCATATATTTTACTTGAAGGATGAAAGAGCTAATAAAAATCTAACAGATTGAAATGCAGGCTAAACTTCTGAGTCCTTCTTATTTTACGTTTAATTCACCTATCTTGCAGGCATTAAATGAAATAATATATTAAAAGTTCAAAACACAAACCTGGTGCATAGTAAATCTTAAATCATTTGACTTATTTCTTCCCCTATAAGTTCAGCATATATCTGTACATGTATATCTACATATGTTCACACAGATATACATTATACAACTGTCTTTTATAAAATATATATAGTTTCATGAGTACTATAAAACTATAAAGGCTAAAAATAAAATATTTGACTAATTTTTCATTGAATATTTTAATGTATACAAAATAATTTAAAAAGAAATTCTTTCAAAGAATATTTAACTGAATACTTAAATGAGGAGAAACATTACAATTTTATCCAGCCTAAACATCTAAAATTAATATTATTAAAATTATAAAACTTTATTTTAGTGTCAGTTGATAACATATTGTTATTATTGTTTCTATTCAGTGAAATGGCAATAGGCATAGTCAGGGGAAAGAGGTTAGATGTATTTGGAAATTAAATGTTTTAAAACAGTATAACCAATTCTAGGTTATAAAACTATAATTAGGGTAGGCACACATTGGCAAATCCACAAAGCAAAGATGCTCTGCAGTGCTGGGCAATGCCGTGTCTGCATAGCCTTCTCGCTCCCTAGGACTTCAGCCCGTCCATCTGGTCACCTAACAGGGGCCTGCAGGCCGTGGGTGAGCTCACAGACCATATGTGCTGCGGTACCTAGGAACAACTGGAGCTTGGCTAATGACGTGGCAAGAGCCTAAATTTGGATTTCACTTGTTTTTATTGAGCAGAACCCAAACTTTACTGTTATTTTTGCACATTTCTTGCTTTGTGTGTCATTGAATTTGAAATGGGGCTGCAAAAATATTTCCTTTTTCACCAGGGACATGTTTCGAGTGACCTGTTTAACGAATATCATGCCTCTCATTCCACGGAAAATTTTGAAAAGCCAAGAGAAGCAGTGTTGCAATTCTCCTTGGGCTGAGACATGCGGAGACTAGAACCCACCAGTGGGATGGCATTAGTACTGCAGCTGCGAGTGAATGGCCCAGGTTACTCTCTGAGCCAAGATTGACCTTCAGACTCGGAGCCGCGGCTCAGAAAACGTGAACATGCAGCCACGGAGGCAGTGGCACACATCCGAATGGGCAAGAAGAGAATCAATAGACAATCAAAGTCATGGGATGAGGCATTCTTTCTCCATCATCCTGTCGTCTGTTTCTAGCCGAGCACCCTCTTTTCTGAGAGGCCATCGCATTTACGTAGTTCTTCTTCATGGCACTTGAGCACCATTCACAAAAACAGCAAAATTACCACCAGGGACTAGGGAATGGGAGATCGTACAAGTGAGGACCACTCAGAGGGAACAATGTTATTATGAGCTGGGTTCCCAATTTAAAATCACCTATTAATTATTTGTTTCCTCTCCAATTTCACATTGATTGTTAGATCTGATCAAAGAAATGTCAATGATATTGAGAAGCTCATTCTTAAGTCAAGATTAGTGCCAAATACATTATAAGATGAAGGAAAATTCTTTCACATAAAAGATAAACAGGAAGTTGTCCTAAGTCTTAAGATGACTGGTAGGTACATTTATCCTGGAGAAATTCTGCATCTCCAAAGCAGGAGATGCGGTGTTTTTATCTGCAGAGCCCTTCTCTACCTCGGCCTGTTTGTGAACAATTTGCACTGGATTAGGAAGCATTAACTCTGATCTTTCTTCTTAGGTGTTACATATCCAAGACTACATTTGGCTTTTAAAAAGCAAATTAAAGTTCAATTAAGCTTTACATAAATGCCAACAGCTATTTGATTTCTTTCTACAGGTTAAAAATCAGAAGGGTGTGGGGCTGTATGGTGTTGCTTTAAATTGTTTTGTTCTGGTTAGTGACTTAAAATCTGGTAAATATGCCAGGAAGATGTCACATTGAATTCAGCAACGTGTTGCCAGATTGTCAGGAAGCATTTTGTTTTCCTTGAACACAAGTGAAAACCTGGCATTGGATAATATTAACTTTTATGTTCAAAATTTGTCTTGGATTACTCTTAATATCACACTCGATGGAAGACTACAAAGGTGGAGTACCGATGCTTCTGTGCATGGGGGCCTTGAACATCTTAAGCAGTAAATTCTTTCAGTTAATTTATTTATCAGCAGGCCATTTGATCACCATGAAGTAGTAACATTTATTCTATATTTTTGGACACTGTTATGGAGAATGTTCCTGTGTACAATGGTGTCATAAAGATGAGAAACATATTTCTGCTATGGATCTAGGCTGTGAATGCTGATTTCATATGGAACAGACTCCCATTTAGTTGAGGTGAGCAACTACAGTTAAGGGACCACATAATACTTTTATTCAAGATAGAGGCAACAAAAAACTAGCAATGAGCAAATGGAACTATGAAATTATGCTCACTTAAGCTAGATCAAAACATGTAATTTGGATTTGGATCATAGCTGTCCTGCGCATAATTTTTTCTGAAAAGTTCGTGGCAGAGTCCCAGTATGAATAAATTTTACTGACCTATTCAACAAATATTTACCGTGTATATCAGCCAGAGCCCAGACAGAAGACAGAAGTCACCTCAATTATGTGACCAGAAAGAATTTAATATCAACAATCATTAATTAGGTATCCATTCATGAACTCAGTACTTAAAAGGGCAAAAGAAGAATTTTAGGTACCATGGTGGTAGCAGCTGCAGGAAGCAGCTACCATACCTAGGACCAAAGGAACAAGGGGCAAAATTAAACTAACTAAAACTTAGAAATGTGTAGAAGACGCAAAAAGCTAACGTGTACCTCTGAGCAGGAGTGACTGCTTGCCTCATGCTGGCTTCTTTGAGTTTAGGGGCTGACCCTGTGAACCTGAGACCCAGACCTCTGTTGGGGGGTGTGGCGGGCCACCAAGCAGTTGTGTCGGTTCCTTAGTTGGAGGCAATATTGTATGGGATGCCACAAAGCTAACCAGGTATTCTGTAAACCTCAGAAGGTTGTGTTGAAATTCGCATGATGGCTAGGGAAGGCAGAACCATGTCTAGAGCAGATAGCCATTTCAGGGAGGACCATGTCCCCTCCCAATGTTATCAACCCACCGTCCAATTGCTTGTCTGGTACCTGGGGACATGGTGCCACGTTGGGTAGGGTCTCAGAGTTCATTTCTGCCCTTGGTGGCTAGAGCACCCTGCAGCAATGGTAGCCAGGTCAGACTTAGTGATGGTCAACTTTATACATGGGGCCATTGGGCAAGTTGGCATGTTTAGGGGAAACTAACTGACAAAAAACCTGATATTTGTCCAGCTTATTGTTGGATGCTTTCTCTGTTGTACAGGCCCTGTGGTGAATATTCATATGGAACATAAAAATCCTCACATTCTGTGTGTATCCTGAGAAGTCCATCCTCATGCCCCTTTCCCGGGTTACCTCATCACTGTGCCTCGATGCTAGTCTTTCCAGATCCCTTACCATCCAGCCAAATCATTAGTTACCACCAGTAAATCAATGTGGCTACATACTTCTGACCATTTATTTCCAGATAGAGTGAGAAACCAAATAGACCACTTGAAGATCTTGCCATTGAGAGATTTCCCTCCACTATTCTCCCTCAGGCCGTCTATAAGTGGAGTTTTAATGATATAGACATCCATTCTTATTTGGTGCCAGCATTTCAAGCAGAACCATCTGGAAACCAGGCCCATTACTTTTCTTCCTCCATTAAATAGTCATAAGAAACTCCTCCAAATGGACGTAAATGTGAGTTGAGGGAGGGGACCCAGTGCAGCAGGAGGCAGTGCCAAAGATACTGAGCCTCATGTTTATGCAAAATACTTATGTCTTTGGACCTGCTCAAGCTCTATCCCTTACATATCATTTCCATTTGCTGATCTGTTGCAGCTATAAATAGCCAACATTTAGACTTGATGGGTCAGATAATATTCATTGTATGATGGTCAGCTGATGACACGTGAGGAGGTGTTCAATCTCCTCCAGAACCAAATGGTAAGTTAGGGGCTGTTTCTCAAAAAGAAAAAGATTATATGCAGAAGAGGGCAGTGATTTGATCCCAAACCCTGGAGGTCTGATGCCTTTCTGGCTGCTTGCCAGAGGGTCCATAAAGCACCCATATTTGCTGTAGATATTTTGGATATTGTTGGATCTGCTGGGTTCTTAGACCCAAGTGCACTGCTTGCACCACACTTTAGACTCATTACAAAGTTTCTCATGCTCTGCTTTTCACTTCAAATTGAAAGACTTATGGGTTACTTGATAGCTGTGTCAAGCTGACACACTCAAACACGGAATGCATTACCTTACAAATTCCAAAAGGCACATTAAGCATTGTGCTTCCTTTTTGAGGTAGGTTGTATAAAATACTGCAATTTGTCTTTTATATTATACCACTTCACTTAAGTGATTCATGCCTAAAGTTTTGTGGGGTTTGTTTCTAACAGTCTAGTTCAAATATGCCATGCCATGCCATTTAAAATATGTGTGACATCAGCTATCTGGGTTTAACTGACATGTTTTCATCATGGAGGGGGCTAGTAGAATGCCAGGATTTCTTCAGACTATATTACATCCCAGTGTGTGAACTGGCTGGTCCTGATGTGAGACTGTGAAGGCTTATTTTTGTCCTTGTCAGGTAAAAGCAAACTGCTTCTGGTCTTTCTTTAAAATTTGTATGGAGGAAAAATATGTTTTCAAGGTCATATGTGTGTAATAGATGCCAGGGTCTGCGTTGATTTGCTCTGAGAAAGATATGTGTGAAACACCAGCTGCAATTGGAGTTACCAATTGATTAACATTTATGATAACCCACAGTCCCTCTCCAAAGTCCACCCACCTCCTGCTTGGGCAAAACAGCAGTTGAAATGAAAATGTGATGGGCATCACCTGTGTATTTTTCAGCTCTTTGATGATGGCTATTTTTGGTTTAATACGCTCACTGGTAGAAAGGGGCATTTCTTGGGACTTTTATTTGGGACCTTTCTACCATACTGGCCTTTATTCTTATTAAAGCTCCAATAGTGAATAAGAGAAATTCAGTGATGTGAGTGCTGTGTTGACTGCCTGGATTTTTTTTTTTTTTCTAAACCCAGAAACTCATTTCTCTAGCTGTTGGGAATGTTGGCTGCAGGCAGCTCACAGCTGTGTCCTTCTTCAGACATTTCCCTCAGCAGAAGCAGCTGTACCTGAAGTTGCATCTACTTACAGAAACCCCACATCCAATGACTGGTAGATGCAGGGGTATAAGGAGGTGCAAAGGCAAACTCTCTTATCTTAACTGGGACATTGTGAATAGTTGTTCCATCTTAGAGCTTCATGTGGGATTGCCTGGGACTATAACTTCATCACAGCCCAAATTCTTCTCTTGCTCCATTCTGTTTCCCTTGCTCCCTCTGAATAGTACTCCATGGAACACTCACAATATGCTCCTCCTGAATAAATACATCTCAGTCTCAGAGTCAGTTCCCTTGGGACTTGAAGAACATCAGGTGGTGTCAGGAGTTATTCTAGGAAGCAGATTTTGGAGTTGGATAACCAGCAGCCTGACTGACAATGAAGATCTCATCACTCCTGATGACATATACATAGTCCCTCACAGGCAGCTACAAATTCTCCAGTGTTGAACTGAGACAAGATACCAGTGGAAAGAACTGCATTGGCAGGTGCAGCCTCTCAAATGTTTGAGAGACAAAGGAAAAAGAGCAATTGTAAGGGCTGTGGAATTAAGTGTCTACTGTCAGTGGTCAATAAATGTGTTGAAGAAAAACAGCAAAAGGGTAACTATGACTAACCATCGACTTAATGCAAAGCGTGACAGCCACAGGGCTTCTTTGGCAGTCTATGCAAAGATTTTCATCAAATGCAGTCTGAAAGCAGAAAAATGCTTAGAGAGATCAGGTCCAAAACTTAATTTTAAGTATAGTTACTGATTGAAAAGATGTTGAATTGTCAACTTCAACAACTCTGTTACACCAAAGTCAAGACCCTGATTGGAATGAGCTGAGAATTTGAGACTTTGAAAGAAATATTTGGCTCAAAGTACTTGAAAATATTGAATTCCTAAACCTTTGGGATTTTCCTGAATTGTTTGGGACTGCTGAATGGTTCACTCTTCCCTATGAATGGGTAGCATCCCCCCAATGCGAAGATCTCTGCCTTGCAGGGCCTCTGTGCCTTCTCCAGATTTACCCCTACCTCCTCCACTGGCTACCAGAACAATAGCTAGGTCCCAACGCGTACTTAGCTGGGCAAGTGCTGAGTTTGCTAATAGAGGAAAGGAATTATCTCCTGAAGAAACTGTAGGACTCAGCCAACAGATACGGGAAGGGTCCAGAGTGTGTATATAGGTGCCTGGAATCTGAGTGACCTATATTAAAAGACACAGGACAGAAAGTTAAATAAGGAAGTATTTGCTGATGTGAAGGCAAACTCCAACTATGCAGGATTTAACACTCTATGAAAAACTTCAGTATGCTAACAGTTTGTCAGAAATCCTTAGAAGCTTGGAGAAAACAAGGACCTATGTTAATGGAAGTAGAAATACCAGAATTGTCATGACAGAAGTGGGAATCCGAGGGCTCATTGAAGTGGGCATGCTAGAAGAACAATACCCTGTGTGGACTGAAAAGATTTGTGTTAATTGTACAGAGCCAGAGGGATCAGATGACTCTCTTCACTTAAGTGATAAGGAATGTATTGGTGAGAAAGCACAGCCATCAGCGAGGACTACAGGGTGGCTGTTTCCTGTGGACCAGATCTGACAGTAGGAAACGCTGTGGAAGGACTAAGCTCCTGGACAGACATGGAGAGGATAGGACCCTAAATGCTGGAGTCCGGGTGGTGGCTCTTACTCTTCAAAAGCAAGATTAGCACAATTATTGTAATAAATAGCAAGAACAGAGTAGCACCCAAGAAAGCCTGACTTATAGAAAGCTATCTGGATGTCTAATAAAAATATAATAATCCTAGAAGCAAGATAGATGTAAACCTAGAAAGTTTTTCCCCCCTAGTTTATAATCAAATAAAAGCAAGGATAGATGCTCAAGGGGTCAAGTCAGTCACTCCCATAAAATATTACAATCGTTTGGCCAGTTTCTGGACTTGGGCCGGTCCTCAGACTTATAAGCCACACTGTCGGAGACGATGGTTTTCTAGAAGGAAGGGCCCTACAACACCATGGCAGTTGTATACAGTAATTACTCCTTCTTCCCTTCTCCCCAAAGACTTAGAACCATTTATTCAAGTTACCACACCCTGACTAAAAATTACTGTTAGACATTTTGAGAACTCTTGAACACTGGATCTGAGTTGCCACTTACTCTCAGAGACTGACCTAAATGTTATTAGAGTTGGAGGTGCATGGGCAACATGGAATGAATGGAGTTTCAGTTCTGGTCCAGCTCACAGTGGGCTGTTGTCCACTCACCCACTCAGTTATCATTACTTCAGTTTCCTGATGTGTAATTGGAATGGCTATATTTTGTCATTGCCAGAGAGCCATACTGGTTCCTTGATCTGTGACAAAGGGGTTATCTTAGAAGCCACGTTGAAACGTTTGATCTCCACCACCAGCCTGCCCCATCCTCAAGTAAAGACAGTAAATCATAAACAGTATTGCATCCTGAGGAAATGACAGGGATCTGCGCCACCCACAAGGACATTAAAATGCAGTGGGGAGGCAGGTGACATCCTATCTTCATGTAATTCACCATTTGGCCTGTGCAGAAATAACATCCTAGAGGGCAACAGTGGACTATCACAAACTTAACAGTAGCCCCATTTATGCAGCTGGGCCAGTTATGATAGCATTACTTGGCTAGATTAATGCAGATTTGGGTTTAAATGGGTCTGTTGAGCTAATGTGGTGGTTCTCCATTGGGAGTGACGTTTTTGTATTGTCATGACTGAGGTGGAGCTATGGCCATCCAGTAGGTAGAATCCAGAGATGCTGCTAAATACCAAATCACGCACAGGGCAGACACCACAACAAAAATTGTCTGCTCCCAAATTTCAACAGTGCAGTATTGAAAAACTCTGATCTGGTGAATACATGTTTTCACACCTCTATCAAGAGGGAAAACCAGAAGCAGTTCACATTTACATGGGATGGAAAAGAACATACACCTACAGTCTTGCCCTAGGCCGATATTACTTCTCCCGTGCACCACTATAATATAGTACAAAGGCACTTGGACCATTTGGACATTCCGTTGACTGTGACACCAGTCTACTATACTGATAACTTCATGTTAATCAAAGGCTTTTTGGTAAGGCCACGTGCTCTAGAGGTTTGGCTGTAAAGTCTTCAATGTGTTAGAGATTCATGAAATCAGTACAATATATGGTCTTCAATGGTTTTGGTCAGATATCACTCTTCAAATGAAGGAGCATATGACTGCATCTCTCCCATAGTTAAGATAGTAGCACAATGCCCAGCAGAGTTCTGTAACTTCTCAAATTCTGAAGAGAGCATATTTCTCACTTAGGAATAGAACCCCAGCCTATTTATTGAATGGCATGGAAAGCTGGCATCTTTGAGAGGGCCCAGAGGTGGAAAGAGCTCTAGGAGTTACTGGCTGCAGTGTAAGTGTCCTTGTCATTTGGACCATGACCCAGCAGACCCCAAGGTATTAGAGGTAACTGTGCCTTCCAACTGTTTAAATCTCAAGAGTTAAAAATTTGCATCTCACTGTTTTTTCCATTTTCATTACCTTGTCTACTAGTGGGGTGAATGTCTGTGCAGATGTTTATTAAAAGGTCAAAAGTTTGTTGTCATTTCATAGTTTTTGATCTTCTTTTTCTTAGATAAGTCCCTTTAACACTTCATAAAATAAAGGCTTGGTAATGATGAACTCCTTGAACTTGACCTTATCTAGGAAGCATTTTATCTGCCCTTCCATTCTAAATGATAGCTTTGCTGGATAGAATAATCTTGGGTGTAAGTCCTTGCCTTTCATGATTTCAAAAACTTCTTTTCAGCTCCTCCTTGCCTGTAAGGTTTCTTTTGAGAAGCCAGCTGATAGTTTTATGGGAATTCCTTTGTAGGTAACTCTTTCCTTTCCTCTTGCTGCTTTTAAGATTCTCTCCTTATCTTTAATCTTGGGTAATTTAATAATGATGTGCCTTGGTGTGTATCAACAACTGAACCTAAAAAAACAAAAAACAAAAACCAAGCAAACAAGTGGAACAGGAACAGAATCACTGAAATGAAGATCCCATGGAGGGTCATCAGTGGGGAAGAGGAGGGGGAAGATGGGGGAAAAGGTACAGGGAGTAAGAAGCATAAATGGTAGGTACAAAATAGATAGGGGAGGTTAAGAATAGTATAGGAAATGGAGAAACCAAAGAACTTATATGTACAACCCATGGACATGAACTAAAGGGGGAGATGCTGAAGGAGGGGTGGGGAGTACAGGGCAGAGCAGGGATCAAGAGGAGAAAAAAATTTGGACAACTGTAATAGCAAAATCAATAAAATATACTTTAAGAAAAGGTCAAAAGTTTTCAGAGCCGCTGCTTGTGGTTATGGATAATTCAAATATATTAGTTTTTAAGGGAAGATGCTCCAGAAGATATAGGAGAAGGAAGGCAATGTTTGGGAGAGTCAGTTCTTTGGAAGCAGAGTCCTGGATTTTTCACTAATATCGGCATGACATCATGTTTCCCCATGAAATTTTAGAAAGGTGGTGAAGGGCTTATTATCATATTCAGCTCTGTAACCTAAGAACTCAGCTCCATGCATGTCAGACTCTCTGAAAACATTTTGAATGAAATATAAAGGTGTTAACAGGGCTGATTTCTTCTAAGGTCTTTCTCCTCAGCTTCTGGATCGTCTTCTCGCTGTAACTTTACACTGCCTATCTGTGTTTTCATCTCCCATTCTTATAAGAACACCAGTCATGTTAGATTGAGCCCACCCGAATGACCTCATTTTTACCTTAACATCTCTTTAAAGACCCTGTTTTCAAATACAGTCACATCTGAGGGCCTGTTGGTGAGAATTTCAACTTATGAATGTGGGGGCGGGGGCACAATTCAACCGATAACAGACTCTACAGGTAATTGTCTTTCTCAGTGACCTTGAGAGAGATAGCTTTGGGACTGTCTGCAAATTGCCTTGAGTCTTACATTTTTTCTCCAGCCTGTACTTTTATGGAAGTACCAAACATTTTCTATTCCTCAATATCAGTCTTTTCTGGTGTGTGTGTATTGTGTGTGTCTCAAAGAAAGAGAAACTGTCAGTAAGAGGGTTCTAAATAAATCAGGTCATTAGGAATACTCTACCAAGGGCTTGGTCTGCACAGGACTTAATAAGGTTAAGAGATTCGTTATATTTCACCTCTTCTGTTTAGTTGTCTTGGGTTCTACATCTCTGCCTGAGAGTTCAGAATCTTACAAAGTATTTTGGGAGATGCCTGGCCCAAGACTGATCACAAATCTGTTTCTCTCTCTCTTTTAAAGATTTTGTTTATTTATTTTTAGAGAGAAGAGAATGGAGGGAGAAAGAGATGGAGAGAAACATCGATGTGAGAAACACTGATCGGTTGTTCCTTGCCTGTCCCCAACCAGAGACATGGTCTGCAACACAGTCATGTACCCTGACTGGGAATTGAACAGGTGACCTTTTGGCTTGTGGGACAATGCCCAACCCACTCAGCCACACCAATGAGGGCCTGTATCTTCATTTTAATTAAAAAGTGATGGGGAGGTAAAAAATCAGCCCACCTTCTCAGCCCCAACATATTGGACTAAAATTCATGCTACTATAAAGAGATGACAATTACAATGCTTCATTAAATTTGATATAGAATAATTACCAAATTTATTTACTGGGATTTAAAATCTATCATTTTTACAAAAAAAAATATAGTTGGTTATATATAACATTTCATGAATGTATATGTGACTAAACCATAAAAATATCTATAAGCTAAAGATTGAGTAGAACAACATCATACTTAGGAAAACTGGAGAAATCTAGTCCATGTGTGGTCTTGTTTCTGCTTTCTAAATTTAATCTACACAATATAACAATAAGAAAAATTTACCTATCTGCATAATAAGTATTATTTCACATCCTCTACAATGTATATTTTTCTAGCAACAAAGGTAGGTCCAGCGAAGGCAGACAACACACCAGGTATATGCATTATTTATTTATTTATTTTTACCAAATTTAGTCACAGTTTAGCGAATCCTTCCTCAGCTTTTTAAATGTGTGGTTAGAAGCAATGGTGTGTCTTTCTGAGGCTCTTTAGAACAGTTTCACTTCTGGCTCAACTCCTCAAGAGGAAGATGTGACGTAAAATGACTTGGGCTATAAAATGGGCGTAGTAATTGCATCTTGAGACTGTTGTGACAAGTGAAATAAGGCATGTAGTTAATAAAATATATCCAACACCATATGGGCTTGGTAATTGATATAATTATTAGGCTATGGAGAAAGATTGTTTCAAGGATACCTAAATGACAGCTGGAGCAGGGAAATGGAATGTAACTTACATAATGAAAGCCTTGACTCGCTGGAGTATTGTCAGAACCAGCTTTATTACTGCAGAATCGTCTGCGTGCCGGAAAATTCCACTTTCCCACTGAGAGTGGCTCTCCTAACAACAGACCCACCCGATCCTATGATTCTTAGTCACTTTTGATTTTGTTCTTTAAGGCTTAAGACTCGGTTGTGTCTGCTTTGAGCAGTGGTTGGTCATAATCTGTTCTGGTTCCTTATTGATGGGCACAGGTCATCTGGCATCCAGAGAAGCCAGACGTACTTTAATCGTCTCTTTCCTCTATGTAGTAAAACTGTCCAGTAATAATTATAAAATGAAACAGAAAATATTAAAAGCCAGAAAGTAAATGCAGATGGTAACACTTTTTAATTTAATTTCATGAATATAATCATGCCAATAAATTTTTTTATTAAAAATAAGATAACTGTAAAAGTACAAAAAAGAAAAGTTTATGTTTTCATATTGTTTAATTACAATAATAATTTTTTTAAATTGGGAAAAACTTGTACCTACATAATAGCCTATTAAAGTAATAAATAATAAAATCAGTTTTGGTTTCAAGACTTATCTTTTACAAATTTGTCAATGATTTTGTAAAACAATAGAATTTTCAATGCAAATTTATTTTCAACATAGGCAAATTTGTCAATCAATTTTCACTTACAGTTTATCAAAAATACTTTTATTAATTTTAATTTCAAAAAATTCTCATGAAACATCAGATACTCTCTTAGGAAAAGTCTTACATGTAAGTATACATTGACGACAATTCATAAAATCTCATTTCACAATAAATTCCAGAAATTTCAATTCCTCCATTCACCCTCCTACCCCTGGATTAATTCTAGCAGTGGAAAAAAATTAAACACAATTAAAAACACTAAGCAGTTACATACAATGGCAGACTTGAAGTAATTTAAGTTTTATTTCTTCATTTTTAACCATCATTATGCTATTTACTGTTTAAACACAGAAATGAACAGAAATAGGTTGAAAATACAAACTGCATCCTAAAAGAGCTTGAATCATTCTAAACTGTTGCAAAATCACTCTTTAAATAAACGCATGTGACTGAGTCCCTGCCTGTTGGGAGACTGATTATATAACCAGAGTTTCCCAAATTAACTTTGATGTATATACAATTTTTATTTAAAAATAAATAATAATATGTGCTCACTTGAACATTACACATATATTATTAAACTCAACATTCAACTGTAATTGTAGCAAGTGCAAAATCAGAGCAACAAAATTTCATTTTGTTTTGTTTCAGAAAAGAGCATTTTATCATTGACACTACTTAGAATTACTGGCTATCCTTAATGATTTCAAGGCAGACCTCTCCCATCTGTTTTGCTCTGGACACCCCACTGTTAGATGATTTTTTTATAGGTGTCTCATATTTCTGATTGTTTTCGGAACTGAGGCACAGTGGACTATCCTCCCCAGGATGTTGGCATTGAGAACAAATGTGGAGGACACAGGTACTGTCTTCCTCCAGATGAAAGGGAAGATTTGTTTACTGTGCATTATAATAAAATTAGTTTCTTCCTTCAGGGCAAAGGGCTTATTTTCAATTATAAAGATTTGAATTTCCCTAAAGTTTTGGTTCTCCTCTGCACCATAACCCACTACATGGGCAAGCATCACCTAGTCTTTTTCACATCACACTGTGGGAACTGGGGCTCAGGAAACTGGCATAAACACTAATATTCTGGCTACTGCTATTGCTGCGAGTAATGGGGTCCTCTGTCTCTGGCCCAGGAGCGCCAGGTCTTCTGCTAGCATCCATGAAATCGTGGCAGGCTACCCCGCTACCTTTTAAGGAAGGTAAAATCTCACTTGGTACATAATACAATTCAGTTACAGATATTTTATAGATAATCTGTTAAAATACAAAGGAAAATAGGTAACATTAAAAAAATAAAGAGACTTTTTGTGTTTCTTCTTTGATCTCATTATTAACCCAATCATTGTTTAATAGCACGCAATTCAGTCTCCATGAGTTTGAATGTTTTTTAGTTTTTTCCTTGAGATTGGTTTCTAGTTTCAAGCCCTTGTAGTCAGAGAAAATTCTTGAAATTATTTCACTTTTCTTGAATTTATCAAGGCTTGTTTTGTGTCCTATCATGTGGTCTATCTTTGAAAATGTTCCATGTACATTTGAAAAGAATGTATATTTTGCTTCTTTGGGATGAAAGATTCTACATATATCAGTTAAGTGCTTTTGATCTAATGTGTGGTTCAGTTGCACAATTTCCTTGTTGATATTTTGTTTGGAAGATCTGTCCATTGTTGACAATGAGGTGTTAAAATGCCCTACTATAATTGTGTTGCTGTCAATATCTTTCTTGAAGTCCTTCAAGATTTTCCTTATATATTTGGGTGCTCCTATGTTGGATGCATATATGTTTTTAATGTTTATGTCTTCTTGATGGAGTCTTCCCTTGAGTGTTATGAAGTGTCCTTATGGGTCTCTTTTTATGGCCTTTGTTGTAAAGTCTATTTTGTCTGATACAAATATTGCTACCCCACTTTTTTTCCCTGTCCATATGCTTGGAATATTTTTTCCAACCCTTTGCTTTTGGTCTGTGTAGGTCTTTTGTTCAAAGGTGGATCTCTTGTAGGCAGCATATGTGTGGGTCATATTTTCTTATCCATTCAGCTACCCTATGTTTTTTGATCAGAACATTTAATCCATTTACATTTAAGGTTATTATTGATAGGTACTTATTCATTGCCATTTTACCCTCTTTGTACCTATGTTCCTCTCTCTCTCACTCTTTTTCTTCATCTTCTTAAAGTATTCCCTTTAGCATATCTTGCAATACACAGCAATATTTTCACTGTTATGTCCCCTAGAGCAGGTGTATTGAACTCATTTTCACAGGGGGCCACATCAGCCTCACAGTTGCCTTCAAAGGACTGAATGTAACTTCAACTCCTTAACAGTTAAGGAATAGTTACATTTACAGTCCTAAAATTAAAATTATTTTGGCCCTTTGAAGGCAACTGCTAAGCTGATGTGTCCCCCGGTGAAAATGAGTTTGACACCCCTTCCCTAGAGCAAGGGACATAAAGGAAAGAATGAACAAATGGGATCTCATCAAAATAAAAAGCTTCTGGCCGGCTAAAGAAAACATCAGCAAAATAGAAAGGGAACCAACCGTATGGGAAAACGTATTTGCCAATGATACCTCAGACAAGGGTTTGATCTCTAAAATATATAAAGAACTCACACAACTCAACTCCAGGAAGACAAAAAATCCAATTTAAAAAATGGGCAAATGACCTGAACAGACACTTTTCCAAAGAGGACATACAGAGGGCCCAGAGACATATGAAAAGATGCTCAGCATCACTAGCCATCAGAGAGACACAAATTAAAAAATGCAATGAGATACTACTTCACACCAGTCAGAATGGCCATCATAAACAAATCAACAAACAACAAGTGCTGGAGAGGTTGTGGAGAAAAGGGAACCCTGGTGCACCATTGATGGGAATGCAGACTGGTGCAGCTACTGTGGAAAGCAGTGTAGAATTTCCTCAAAAAACTAAAAATGGAACTTCCTTTTGAGCTGGCAATTCCACTGCTGGGATTATACCCTAAGAATCCTGAAACACCAATTCAGAAGAACCTATGCACCCCAACGTTCATAGTAACACAATGTACAATAGCCAAGTGCTGGAAGCAACCTATGTGCCTGTCAGTAGATGAGTGGATTAAAAAACTATGGTACATTTACACAATGGAATACTATGCAGCAGAAAGAAAGAAGGAGCTCCTACCTTTCGTGATAGCATGGATGGAACTGGAAAGCATTATGCTAAGTGAAATAAGCCAGATGGTGAAAGACAAATACCATATGGTCTCACCTATAAGTGGAACCTAATCAACAATACAAACAAGCAAACAAAATATAACCAGAGACATTGAAATAAAGAACAAACAGACAGTAAACAGAGAGGTAGGGGGAGGGATATAATGTAGGAAAGAAGGGGAAGGTTCACATAAAGGAACATGTTTAAAGGACCCATGGACAAAGCCAAAGGGGGGTAGGATTGAGGATGGGAAGTGGGGATGGGTGGGGCAGAGGAATGTCGGGGCGGGAAAATGGAGACAACTGTACTTGAACAACAATGAAAGAAAGAGAGAAAGAAAGAAAGAAAGAAAGAAAGAAAGAGAAAAGAAAAGAAGAAAAAAATAAAGGAATAAAGAAGATTTCTTTATTTGTTCAGTGTGGTTATATACAAAATGCTTTAGTCTTTAAAGGTTGCCTTCATCCTGCTTGGGTCATCTGTGTGTCAAGGGCGCGTGTCAGGACAAATCCAGAAACATTCAAGGGCCATGCAGAGAAACAAAGGGTGGGCAGGTGTTATGTGTTATTCCATAACAAAAGCAGTGGCTTGTTGAAAGGGATGCAGTCCGGATCTGATGTGAGCGGCTAAGAGGAAATGTCATGTTGCAAGAGGCGGAGGCCAGAATTAAGGATGACTGAGGCCAATGTTTACTATAAGGACAGTTTTAGAGGGTTGTTTATTACATTAGGTAGTAGTTTTCTTTGAGGACCCACAGGAAACACTTCTCTCTGGTGTCAACATCAGGAATAGTTGGATGTGGGCAACTGGTTTGTTTTACTGGTGAGCACCGCCGTTGATCCACTCGCCCTCTTCTGGGTGCTCTGTGGCAAACCAGACTTGCAGGCAGGTCTAGAAATTTCCAAGGGGGCGGCAGTGGGGGTGGGGTGGAGGCATATTGTATGTTAATTTAATTCCTGGTCCCAACTTGTTTTCCTACCATTATTTTCATGTTGCTTCATTTTTCTTGTTTCAATTTATTTCTGATGTTATATTTTGCTTTGGAAGCTGCCTTAACAATGTTTTGGGCAGGGAGGAGTATGAACAAGTAAAATGTTCTGGGTTCATTTCAGAAGAAAAAAAGAAAGAGGGATGGCAGACGAAGGAGAAGAAGCTGAAGGCTGGCTGAGCAGAGGCTGTGCTACAAAACCTGGTGGACTTTGTCCTGTCCCCCATCCTGTAAGCCTGCTTTGAGGACATGTGCTCCTCCACCTCTTAGGAGGCTGCCTGAGATCTGAGATCTGCTGGCATAGTATTAATATAACTTGCACTATACCTCAGCTCTTCATAATTTTTTCACTTTGGATTATGCTCTTCCAAGTCTGAACATTTAATGAGAAAAATTAATTAAAGTTTGTTCATCACACTTTCCCACCTCTGGGTATTATTATAGACAACATTTGTTTGTTTGCTTCCATTTATTTTAATTTATTGTTTGTGATCTTCATTACAAGTTATTTAGAGACTCCTTTTCCCCGGTTACTAATCCCTTTGGAGCTGATGGCTGTATCACAAGTACTAGCATCATCATTATTATGCACTGGCACGTTCTTAGGGAGGCAGAGTAGGAAGCAGAAAACATCTGCATCTTTTCCCTGGAGGAAATGCTGAATGTACCTGATAGAGGTTAAAGAGACTATATGCATGACATAGGCTCTAGAGAATATAATATTTGCTGACCTTTTGTCATCACACAGGTGTCACTAGATTGATAGTATATTATTTTTAACTTCCAGAAATGGTAATTTAGACTAGTGTTCTAGTGTGACCATTCACAATTTTAAAGCACTTACATGAAACCAAGTTTAAAATGTTTCCTTATTCCCTCATATTTAGAGTTAACTTGAAACTGTAAGGGAAATCCATAGATTGGAAGATTGAGACTAGCTGGGCTTAATTAAATGCAATTGCATGTTTACTGAGCACCCACTCAGTAGGTTCCAGATTCAGAATCAATATATTTTCTGAAAAAAAACTCATCGTGAGAACATTTCAAAACGGGGGCAACTCAGTTTCTTGAGACCTTACCTGATCACATCTTTTCAGTTGCGGTTCCAGGTGGGAAGCTGGAGCAGTACAAGCAGGAGCGGAAATACAAGTTTTCTCCCAGTGAGCAAGCTTCAGCTCAGGTGAGTGACAGATGGGCTTTGTTAGCAGCTGGGCTGGCGGTGCAGTAGGAGGCTCTGAACTCTCCTGCTTTGGATTTTCCTTTTTTTAAAAAGTAGTGCTTCACACTATTCTCAGATACTGGTTTTTATTTTCTCTACCATGTTTACAAGGTTTCTCAAGAAAGTGAAAATCGGTCCTCGCGGGACTCCATTGTGGCAGCGCAGTCCTGTGCACCAAAAGGTTGTGACCCATTGATGCTTCTCTCTCACATCGATGTTTTCTCTCTCTCTCATTCTCTCTAAAATCAATACTCATGTCCTCGATCAAGGATTAAAAAATGGGAAAGCAGCACTTGCTTGTAAAAAATAAAGAAATGGTTGGGTGATTGGATAAGACCAAGACTTAAAAATGATTAACTTTGAAAAATTATCAGATACAGGAAAATAACTGAGAACTGTGGAGATTAAGAACTGAACAGGCTAAATAGTGTATGTGAAGAGTAATTACCACCTTTAACTTCTCTCTTCATTTGAATTATTCACTGTTGTCATGGATAGATTTGTAATTATTAAAAATTCATGGATAGATTTGTAATGATTAAAAATTCAGATATTGGTACCATTTACAAAGGAGCTAAGGTTGCTGTGATGTCTTAATCGTGTTCATTTGATGGTTGCCTGGAACCCAAGGACAGGGGCCATGCCTGAGCCTCCTGTAAACTCTCAGCAAGTGCTTGCTGACTGAGCTGGTTTACAGGTGTGTGAAGTGGGAAGGAAGGTTTATAGCAGTACTCTGCAAAAAGTTTTCTAAATACATCTTCTTTTTAAAGATTTTATTTATTATTTATTTTCGAGAGGGGGAAGGGAGTTTTCACAATATCAGTAACTAGCTCAGTGCCAGAAACATCACAGGTACTTAATTTATATTTATTGTTTTAATCTGGTACTTGTAGCTATTAACTCTTAGTGCAAGCAAGTGACCCTCCTCCATACAAAGTTAAAGAAAAAACAGTAAGTCTTTATCAAGGGATACTAAAAAAGAAAAAAACCTAAAATCTTAAATAAATGAAAAACATACTATGTTTCTGAATTGGAAAGTTTGAATATTTTAATGTTATTCTTAATGCAATTAAGTAAGAATGCAATTTGGTAAGAATCTCAATGACAAAACAGATGGTAGATAGAGGTATCAATATGTTTTGGAAATTTAGAAGGTGAATTCAAGTTTATTCTGACAAAAACAGGGAAGAAATTTTGGGAAAAGTTGTTACAAGTAGGAAATGTCTTATTAGATATAAAAATAAAAAGCTGCATGAATTAGAAACGTGTTTCCTAGAGAGGAATTAGCATCTCAAAGAGCGCAGACTAGGTCGCCCATAAACAGACCAGCACGTACAGGAACATAGGGTGTGACAGACACAGCATCACGAAGAAGGATTTGGGAGGATCATTCAATAAGCTATGCTGGGAAAATAGGTATATTGTTAAATTATCTCACCTCACCAGTGCTTCTTCATCAAAAATAATTCCAGAGGTATTAAAAAGTTAAATGGAAGAAGTGAAACTATTAGAAAAAAAGAAAGACATTTTGGAAGATTATTTTACTAATCTGGAGGTGAGAAGTTAAGTTCTACATATGAAAGCAAAGCAAGAACACTCAAAAGAAATAATTTATATTTTTATTATCAGAAGTAAAGGGTTCATTATTAAAATTTGAAGGCATGTTTGTAACACATGCAGCAAAATTTTTTATAGTTCATGTATAAAGGTTCAGTGTGCAAAACTCAATCTCCCAGTTAAAGTAGGCAAAGGACATCATGGCAGAGACTGGCAGCTGTCTAACAAAATTCACACTCTCTTCCACAGTCACAGAACTGCAGTCTGGTACATGGCCAGACTCATTTCCAGCCTCCCTTATGGCCACATATCTAAGCTCCTGCCCATAGAATTGGAGCAGTAATGGTGTACCACTTCAAGGTCAGGGCTTTTCAGAGTGGATGTGCCTGCTCCCCGCTCCTCCCTCTCCTCCCCACTATGCCTGCTGAAGCCTATGTGGCATGACCCAGCCCTGACAGCAAGGCATTAGGGAGTGGCAGAGGTGTGACAGAAAAAGGGCTTGGGTCTCTCAGTCACCATGTGAGGGATGTCCACTTGCCAACTTCCCACCTGAGGGGAAAGGCGACAAATAAGCCTCTGTTTATTTTAGTCTTTACATGGTAAACACCTAGCTTGCTAGAGCAATGTTCGTCCACCTTGGTATACAATGCTTAGAAGAAGAAACACAAGTGGTCAACAGTCATGTAAAATATATCATTTTCATTAATGAAAAAGAAAAATGTGAACAATGAGCTACTGTTTCACTGATGAGATAGTTATTTTGCAACTGTCAAAAGAATCAAAAACAAAAATGCTCATTTTGGGAAGCATTCAGGGATACTGTCTTCCTTATACACAGTTACAGAGAATGCGTACTGACCCAAAGCCTCAGAAATAATTTTACAATATATATTTATTAAAGTGTCTTGGAAAAATCACATATTTTAGCCTGTCAATTTGTCTTTGATAGATTTATTCTAAGTAAACAGTATGAATAAAGATTTATGTGCAAAGATATTCACTGCAATGTTCTTTATAATAACAAAACATTCGGAGGGAATGAATACTCCTAAATAATAGAATGGAAAACTAAAATTTGTGTATTCATATGATAGATTATTATATGCCCATTAAAACTGTGCTTAAAAAAGTTTTTAAATTACATTTAAATATTCGCACCATAAGTATTAGCCTGAAAAAGCAGCATATAAAATAGAATATAGGCCATGCATCTATCATTTTGAGAAAAAACTAGAACTATAAATATTTATAAACATAGAAAATTATATAGAGATATTTAAACAGACATACAGTGCTGAAATATTGTATTTAGTACACGTTACATCTATAATATTCCCTTTACCTCTCTACACTTTTTAGAATGCTCTAAAGTATTTTATTAGTTTATAATTAGAAAAGAAGCAATTTTGAAAAGAGAAAACAGAATGTCAAAAAACTGAAGTAGGTTTGTGAACTTGTATTTGTCGATGTATCAACCATCATAGCAGATAATTTAAAATATGCTATTTAGAAGAGTATGATAGCTTTATTTATTTTTGTACTCTGGTTATGAAACATTTTTCTAATTTTAGAGTTTTAGAGATGTAGCATTTTCTACAGTGGTATGAAGCTGATACTTTGGATACCAAATATTTTTAAACTTTTTATTAAAGTATAGCACACACATACATATTTAAAGTGTTTGGTTCCCTGAATTTCCATGAACTGAAAGCACCCATGTAACTTTCACTTAGATCAAGAAATAGAACATCCTCAGCACCCAGAAGACTTCTTTTATGTTCGCATCTAGTCACTTACACACAGGTAACTGCACAGACTAATTTCATCTATACATTTTTAAAGAAGTCAAATTATATACTGTATTTTCTCTTACGTCAGGCACATGTTTCTCAGCCTTACGTGTTGACGTTTCATCTACATTTTTGCATGTAGTTGTAGATTACTCATTCTTGCTGCTGTATGGTATTTCATTGTGGAAGCGCACTCCAGATTATGTGCATGTTCCACTATTGATAGTTATTTGTGTAGTTTTGAGTTCTGGAACATTTCATTACACATCTCTGGTGACACACATGTATGCATTCTAGTTGAATGAATATCTAGAAGTGTAATTGCTGGGTGATAGGCATTGCATGGTCAGCTTTAGGAGACATTACCAAACACCTTCCCAATGTTGTCTAGTAATTTATCTCTCACCAGTGGTGCGTGAGTTTTCACTGTTTCACATCCCACCAGCATTTGAAAGTGTTGATTTGAAAGTTTTTTTTCTTTTCAGTCATTCTGGTGACAGTGATGTCGTCCTGACATCTTAACAATAGTGGGCCTTCTGATGAATTAATGTCTTGTATCTTTCCATTTATTTGGACATTCTTTAAATTTTCTCAATACTACTTATTAGTTTAAAGTAAGTATATATTTTTCTTTAGATTTATTTCTAGTTACTTCATGTTCTGAATTCCATTGTAAATGGAATCATTTTTAAAGTTTTGTAGCTGTTTTTTGTTTGTTTCTTTGTTTGCTGTCTGCTCTGGTGCACTTTTCTGCAAACTCTGGCCGCCTTCATCTCCCCAGCCATTCACCTCCATCTCCCCACCCCAGAGGATTTTTTGAGATTATCTTGGCTTCTGCCTTTCTCAACATAGTAAACTAAGATAAGTTTAAGGCTTACCTTATTTATTCCTTTGTCTCTTAGGGATCACAATCCTTCATATTTTTTTTTTTTGATGTCTAGTTTTCTGTCCATTTTTAAAAAATATTTTGTCTCTCTTTTTTAGTGGTACAAATCTGGCTCCTTTCCTTCATCTTGGCTGAAAGCAGTAGATATAAAGTCCATAGGTGTTTGTTCTTTTAAACTATACATATAGAATTTTCATACTCTTTTAATACATGCCATATTTTACATACATACAACTTTAATGAAATTTTTAAAGCTATAGAATCTTTATGTTTTAAAAGTTATCACAGATTGAAAACAGGTTAACATATTCTGTGATTTTTTTCAATGTGTTTTGTTTTCCTTTTGAAACATTGGGCGAAGAACTAATAGGGAAGTCACATGGAGACTTTGGAATAACAATTGAGGGTTGGCCACTGCTGAGTAGTAGCTGTAGTGAATGGTCTGCCGGTGCTTGCTTCAGTGACGATTAGGTTAAAGGAAGTCTGTAGCAGCAGAAAGGTGGCAGAGCTGTGAACTTAAAGATACGAGAGCCCAAAATGCCCAGGTCAATTTCAAAATATATATAGAAGCAAGAAATGGTTGGCTGTATCCTATTCTATGAAGAATAGATGAAGGATAACCTAGCAGTACTTTGAACACTTTTGCATCTAATCTGCATTAATGACATCACTGTCTTTGATCTAAACGATCAACACATAGTATATCAAGCCTGATTTGGAGCGTCGGCTGATTTCCACAGCGTCAATACTCTCACCAGGGCCGGTTGGAGGCTCCCAATGTGATGTCACTGAATGTGGAGCTGGGGAGAGAAGTGCAGCACATCACGGACTGTTCCCACCATACGGGCTGAAGACATGTAAGTAACCTCAAGGCTGTAATTTATAGCAAAATGATTCTTACTAAAATAATTGGGAAGTCATGGGTTTTAAGTATGTATTACCTTTGTTTTTATTACAATTTATTTTAATGTTTATATATTTTGTTTTAATAATGATAATATTTATTAACTGGCTCAAAAAATTGTCCTGGAACTTTAACAATCGATTCTCACGAGCTGATACAAGCTGGCTCCAGGACAATTGTGCTTAACCAGACAGCAGCTGAGATGCTTGGAAATTACATGGTCAACTTGCTGACAGAGAAAGTACTGAATAAAGAGTATCAATAAACTATGCACTCTCCCCACTAAGAAAGATAAGCTCACAAGAAATATTTTTACTTTGTTAAAAAAAAAAAGAGCATGACATATTATAGAAAGATTTCCAGGTAAGTTCTTGGTGTGGAGGAGGAGGATACAGAGTTGTTTGTATCCTGAAAACTGTTTTCTGATGAGCATTCTGAATTTGTTTCTCATCTGTTACATAAGGATAACGACTGAGGAAGCATAACAAGGCTGTCGTACATATTGAATAAAATAATATACACAGAGTCCTTAGAACAACCCTTTGCAAGTGTAACGACACACTAAACTTTAATAATTACCGGGCAGCAAAATCCTGTCTAAACTTGAAACACAGTTCCCGTGATTTCATTATGGTCCTGCTTACCTGCCTCTTCTCCTTTTTGGCCGCATCTGTCCTCACTGTGCTGTATCCCTCTTCTCTGCAGCCCTGAGAACATCCTCCAAATCCCTTTTTGCAACACTTGAACATCCTCATCAAATAATTTGAGGTTGTTTTTCCCTCCTAATTTGGAAGGAATAAACTAAACACATCAGTATCCACATGTATGTCATAACACCCCTCAGACTGTTTTGGCAATATATTACCCTCATTAAAATGCTGTAAAGCATAGATTTGTTATTTAAATTAAGGTGATTTAAAATTTGATTTGGCCTAGAGAATTTTTTGAGAATTACATGATACTCCTTGAGATAATTGAAAACACTCCAGGTGTTACAAAGACAGAAAAGGGAATTAGTAAGAGGAGCTTAAGCAAAGCATGAGTAAGCAAGGAGGTAAAGGGGGCTGACCACTAAGCTGCATTAGCGCCTGGTAGAGCTGAGCCTGGCACGGAGCCGAAGACCCTAAAGAAGCTGTGGACTCCTGGGGAGAACTGGTCTTAAAGCGAACGTGAAGTGACTGCCTTCCCCACAAGAAGACAGGAGTAGGGTGTGTTGAAAAAGGAGAACACAACAGGAAGGGAGAGGAGAGGGAAAAGAAATGTCTCCCCTTTCCCTCTAAGAAGGCAGGGGCCTGGGGTTCTCACAGGCATTTAGGAGGGAGCACAGAGCTGGGAGACTGCAGTGCAGTCTGCCTCCCAGACCTCATGGTGTGAGGGCTGGAAGTTAAACATCAAATACAGAGGTAAGAGGTTGTGTCGGTGGACCAGAGGTCAAGGGGCTTGAAGCAAAAAAGTAGATCTCGTTTATCCACACCGTTATGAATAAGATCAAAGATGCACCATGTTCTCAAGGTAGCAAAAACGCCTTCTCAGCCGTCTGTGTCGTCAGCAGACAGGTTGTAGGCTGAACCAGTTATTGGTAGGCTGAGCTCAACGCACACTCTTCATTTTTCTGTACCGTTGCCTTGAAACAGGTTCTATCGGATCTCTGGGCACTTGGCTGATGCTGTCATTTCAGGTCACTTTCAGGTCTGAAAAACAGATCGATTTTTGGTAAAATGCAGCCTAGTTTAAATCCATTCTGAGATTACTCCCTCTTTAGCTCCCAAGCTTGATCTTTGTATTGGGGAAGTGTATCAAGGAAGCGGAGGTGGGGTGGGCCATAATTTCCCCCTTCACTTCTTTCTCTCCTGTGAACTATGCTGCTTCTTTGACTCTTTAAGTTTGAGGGTAGAGGGCCAGGAAAGATGAGAAAAAAGATAGGAAGTTTTTGTTTTGCTTTGTTTTGTTTTGTTTTAATATAGCCAATGTACATTGTGGTTCTTCCTTGGGTACTGGCCAGTCCTGGCAGGTAAATAAATATGGGCTCTTCCATAGGGCATGTCTCTAGGGATCCCCTCTAGGCCCTCCACACTGCACTGTCCTCCAGTGCGGGTAGTCGCTAACAGACCGCCTGATCCCTTGCTTCCGGCAGCACATCTTGACTTTTTCTCCTGTGGTCCTCTCTTCCCCACCAAACATTTTCCTGCATGGAATCACTGTGGTATCCACCTGAACCCCAGAAAACTCATGTACCCACATGAAAAGCAGGCCTTAGTCCCTATCTATCTGTGGACTCATTATTCCTGGGTGCATGTCTCAAGTTCTCCCAATATCCTTTGTGCCCCAATTCTAAGCTGCTCAGGAGAACATTCACATTTCTGTAGCGCAGTGGCCATTCAGCTGAGATAGTGGCTATTAGGGCTGAATGCCCTGAGTGGATGATAAGGAAGCGTACTTTGTATAGGAAGTTTTAAAACAATTTTATAACTGACCAAAAGTCAGTATATTTTTAATTATCAGCAGGCTCTGACAATTCTAAACAGTGTCAATGATAAAATATTCCTTTGAAAAAAGTCTTTTGTTGGCCTAAGTTCTAAATAATTGCTGCATTCCATCTTGAGTATGAATAATAGAGAGGTAGACTTAAAATTAGCGCATTGTTATTACTTATCCTTTAGCAAACATTATATTCTACATGGACATTAATTTGGTGAATTCCCGTTTGTACAGCTGTCTTCTGCCAGACATAGATTCCATTACATTGCTTCATTTTGAGAGTAACTTTATACTAGTTGGGAAAAGTCTGATCTCACTTCACGTGTGGTCTGTGTCTCCAACCCTTGTGGTATTCCTACATTCAGGCAGTAGATTCAGAAATGAAAAATGATGGCACAATGAGCATAATGGCAAAGAAACAGAGCAAGTCACTTCAATTCTGTCCTTCACTGTGACCATTTGGAGTTTTTTATTTGTGTTTAAAATGTAGAAGAATGAAGCAGGTGCAAATTGCAAAAAGTGGTATTTATGTTTGGCAAGTACACATTTCAGTTCACACATGAAATATTTTACTGACTGTTAATAATACATTTAAAATCAAAATTTATTCTGGTTTAAAATTACTTTTCTTTGTATTTTATTGTTACTTAGTTGTGTGAAATAGTTATGTTATTCACTACTGTAACAGACCAATATGTATATATGTTTTTTTCAAAATATATATTAATCTAATCCAGAATTGTTAATTCATTATATTTTTCTCTTTTGTACTATAATATTATTTTTATTTTATTTTTTATTGGCACAGTTATGCATACAAAGCACAATAAAATTTTTTCATAATCTGCATTTATTTTCTGGTGAATATTATTGTTTCATCTCTGATGATTACTGAGAAGATGAGGTGTTAAACATGAGCCATTCTGGGTATCAAATGTAGAGGTTGCCATTCAGCAAAGGAGCAAGATACCGTTCTCCCCAGTTTGTAAACACATTTCCCAGGCTCTCCAAAGAGTTCTCTTGTGGCCCTTTCACTCTGTTTGCCATTATTCAGAATGGTTTAGAATGTGAGATTTAAGGGAAAATGTGCAGCAATTAAAGCTTTTATCTTAATCTGTCCTTAAGTTAAATTTCTTTCTAAAGTTCCTTTACCCCACAAAGAAAAATATTGGTATGTGACTGCAGGCTGGAGTATTAATCTAATGAGGACGAAATGGATACGGTGGTAAGAGGGACCCTTCTTTCCTGGGTTTCTTCTGCTCAAGGCGTGGGCTGGGATGTGATTAGCAAACGCACCATGGTTCCAGGTAGGGGTGGACAGGCCATGCTGGGGAGTAGCGCCAAGGGAGACAGCACACACAGGGGGATCTACCACTCTGGCAAAGATGTTCCAGAGAGATCCTAACCCAAAAACTGAGAACAAACTTCTGATTACCTTGTTATCCAGGAAAGCCTGCACTTTTGAAAAGGAAGCAAGAGGCCCCAAAGGAGGTCCTGGGTTACAACCCTAATCTACAAGTGCTTGCAGTTTATGATGTGCCGGAAAAGGACAGAGCTTTGTTCAATGTAATGGATGCTCCATGGTGTGCTATATACCCCACAAAACAAGACATTCATCCTGGTGGCTTTGTGTCTGCAAGAATCAGTACAGAGGTGACATTTAGTTCTGACACAGTTCTTACTACTCTGCTCAAAGCTCTCCGCTCTAGTCCCAGTGATCTCTCACCAGATCTGATACTCAGTGTATTTCAACATCTTCATGCCTTGCGGTTAAATGATTTTCATTCTGTAAGTTTGAACTCAAATGCTACTTCCTTAATCAAAAATTCCATAAACCCTTAAACTTAACTACATTTTTCATTGCCCTACTCATAATACTCTGATTCCACTTCTTTTATCCTTTTTAATTTAATTTCGAACTGTAATTGATTTGTTTTCACAACTATTACCTTCACAAAACTCTAAACTTTATAAAGTTAGGAGTTCATGTCCCATATGCTTTATATTTCAATCTACCCTTCTTCTTTGATGTTTAATGAAAACCTTAAAAAATGCCCCTCAGTTGTTATTCAATAAACATGTTTAGGTAATAATTTAATTGAATTTCAAAATAATAACCATGGTGACCATAATGGTTATTACATAATAATCAAACACTAATTTTCTGAAAAGAATGCCTAATCAGTTTTATTGAATACCTATCCTGCTTTAGATAACATTCATTACCAACTGTATATTTCAGCCAGTGCAGAGAATGTGAAAAAGCGTAACTGCTTCTAGGATTAGAATGATGATAATGAACTGAATTGGAGCAATCAGGGAAAGAGAAATATCTTTCCTGATGAATCACTGGAATTGAGTTAATGAGTCTAGGCACAGGTCAAGATTAAAATTCCTCAAATAAAATTGTCATATAATGGATGTAACCAGGAGTCAGAATCAGGTTATTAGGAGCCTGGGTTCGGAGACTCAAGACAGGTAGCTCTGGGAGTGAAAGGAAAGAAAGAAAATTAACGTAAGCCTGTGATCCAAGTGAGGTGGTTGAGCGGACGTAGTTTGGTCCAGCTCTCACTGAAATGGGATGGGCCAGAGAACTGGATGATCATCAGGAAAGAATTTCTTAAGGGCTTTAAAGTTGGTGGAATCTAACATTGTCTTCCCTGTTTATTTTTAGCTCCCTTGTATTTTATTTTATTTTTTGCAGGCTACAATCCATGTGTCCAGACCAGTTTTTATTAAGGATCTAATTAACCTATGATCTGAGGACAAAATAAACATAGAAATAGACAAATAAATACTCAACTAATTACAAGGAGGCTACCTTCAAAGTTGGTATATAGTTTTGATAAAGAGCTCAGTGTCTCATTTCTTACACAGTCCCCAATAATACAGACGTGACCCACTTTCTTAAGAAGAACATGCAAGTATTGGGGTTTTCAGGATGGAAAATGAGAAAAATTATTTCAAATAAAAATATACATTTAAAATATTTATATTTCTAATAACATTATTTGATTCCACTAAAAGTACTTTTTTTCTTTTTCAGTGTGCGCACGTGTAAAATTCTGGTTTACAGAGTTTTAGCTGCAGGAGGGGTCAGAAAACTTAGTGTGATCAACTGGAGAACACAAACAATTGACCACTCTTTAAATCCCAATGGAAACTTCACTCCTTGAGGGAAGCCTTCCCAAATTCCCTAGGCAGAACCCTCCTGTCGGCAATTAGGAAGGAAACAGAATTATGAAAATCACTCATAAAAGAATATTTCTTAATATATTACAAAAGCAATTATGTACAATTTCAGAAGCTAGTACTTGGTACCTTTTACCAAGTAATAAAATGCTAAATTGTATTATTCAACATGGCATAATGAAAAATCTACAAATACCAGTAGTTTTGATCTCTCAATTTAAGTCTTAAGTTTATGTCCATTATGGAAGCAACAAAAGTTCCACAATTCACTTTACTATGTGGAATGAGTTTCTGTAGGTGTGTTATTCATCTGCTTTTGGTAGAAAAATTTACTATGGTTTAGTGAGAAAGCACTGAGCTAAAAAAAAATAAAACAAAACAACAACAAAAAAAGCCCAGAAAACCTGGATTTGAAACTGAACCTTTTCATTTTTGAGTAGGTGAATTTTAGGAAGTTACTCTACCATTCTGAAACTTAGTTTCTCATCTATTAAACGGCATAAAGAGCCAATTTTACACAGCTGCTGTGACAATTTATTGAGACCATATGTGCAAAACATGTTTTACACAATATCTGGCATTGAACAAAAGGTCAGTAAAGGCTCGGTTTATTTAGTTTTCACTTTTAACAGTGTAATAATGAGTTGTCTGCTCTTTTGTTTATCTGTTGCTTTCCAAAGAAAAAGGCGGGAAGCACAAAAGAATGATACAGGAAAATGTAAACCAGTAAGAGGTGTTTTTATAGGATAGCATCACAGAATTTATCATAACTGGAAATTTTTCATTATTGGCGATTTTTCATACAGCCATATGTGTAGCTCTGGAAGGCACTTTGGGAAACCTTGCTGAGGCGCTGTGTGTCAAGGTATGACTTGTGGATGATCGCTGGGCAGAGGGGACAAGTTTGGAAGGATGTCAGCAGAGGTGTATTGTTGATACTGGTGTTGCTTTCATTTTAATTCGGTTTCCTTTAAATTGAGCATTTCTCCTCGTTTTCTCATGTAGCCTTGTATATTGCACAGGATGCAAATGGCTGTGTCTTTGCCCCTTGGAGCATCTGAATGTAGTTTCCCTACGCCTCTGTTTGTAGCTCGGTGCCAGAGAGAGGTAACAGATGGGGCTGGAAATTGAGTTCTTCATGGACAGAAGTCCTGACTTGAGAGTCAGTGTTTTACCTCCATCTCTCCCCTTGAATCTCTCTGGATTTTCAGTTTCTTTATCTGCAAAATATGGGGTTTGGGTAACACTATTCTAATGTTCTGAGTTCACGTATGATGAAACTGAATTGAATGCTCTTCTTGCTATAATCACAATTCTCCCTTCTTTGCTTTAAGGATATAGAAAACGTGTGCACTTTGGAGCCAATATAAATCTAACTTCAAAAACAGGTTAATACATATGTATTTTACATGTTCCAATGTTGTGTAATAGAACTAACACACTGCCAACCTGTGAACTCTTAGAGCTGTTGAAATGCAAAAAAAGAAAGCAAAAGAGCAAATCATTAGATTTGTTCCTTTTTTTTGTTCTAAAACAGGCTGTAAAAAAATGTATTTTATTAATTATACTATTACAGTTGTCCCAATTTTCCCCTTTTGCTTCCCTCTGCCCAGTACCCTCATTTTCTCCAGCAATCCCTGCTTAGTTCGTGTCCATAGGTCATGTATATAAGTTCTCCAGCTTCTCCATTTCCTATACCACTCTTAACGTCCCCTTGTCTATTTTTTACCTGCCAATTATGCTTCTTATTCCCTGTAACTTTTTCTCCATTTCCCCCCCCTGCCATGTGATCACCCTCCAGGTGATCTCCATTTCTGTGATTCTGTTCCTATTCTAGTTGTTTGCTTAGTTTGTTTTTTTAGATTCAGTTGGTAGTTGTGAGTTTGTTGCCATTTTAGTGTTCATAGTTTTGATCTTCTTCTTTTTCTTAAATAAGTCCCTTAACATTTCATGTAATAAGGGCTTGGTGATGGTGAGCTCTTTTAGATTTACCTTGTCTGGGAAGGACTTTATCTGCCCTTCCATTCTACATGATAGCTTTGCTGGATAGAGTCATCTTGGTTGTGCATCCTTGTGTTTCATAACTTTGAATACTCCTTGCCAATCCCTTCCTGCATGCAAAGTTTCTTTTGAGAAATCAGCTGACAGTCTTATGGGAACTCCTTTGTAGGTAACTCTTTCCCTTTCCCTTGCTGCTTTTAAGATTCTCTCTTTATCTTTAACCTTTGGCATTTTAATTATGATGTCTTGGTGTGGGCCTCTTTGGGTTCAACTTGTTTGGGACTCTGTGCTTCCTGGACTTGGATGCCTATTTCCTTCACCAAATTAGGGAAATTTTCCTACATTATTTTTTCATGTAAGTTTTTAATTACTTGCTCTTCCTCTTCTCCTTCTGGCATCCCTATTATTTGGATGTTGGTATGCTTGCAGATGTCCCAGAGATTCTTAAGACTGTCCTCATTTTTTAAAACTCTTTTTCCTTCTTGCTGTCCTGGTTGAATGCTTATTTCTCCCTCATGTTCCAAACCATTGATTTGAATCTCCTCTGCTGTTGTTTTTCTTTAGATTTTTCTTTATTTCACTTAATACAACCTTTATTTCTTCCTGGGTCTTTTTTATTTTATTGCTGTACTCGATGAGTTCTTTGAGTGTCCTGGTCACCAGTGTTTTGAACTCTGCATCAGATAGGTTGGTTATCTCCATTTCATTTGGTTATTTTTCTGGGCTTTTGTTCTGTTCTTTCATTTGGGCCACATTTCTTTGTCCCCTAAATTTGGCATCCTCCCTGTGTTTGTTTCTATGTATCAGGTAGAGCTGCTTTGACTCCCTGTCTTAGTAATATCCAAGAAAAGGCCTATTGTAGAAAAGGTACCTGTAAATTACATGGGGCAGAGCCTTAGGTAATCGCCAGGGCAGGGCAATCCACATCACTGCTTGGTGGCTCTTCGTGGGGAGAGTGCTCAGAGAGGGGACGGTACCACTGACTGGCTTCTAGAGGTTTGCCTGGCTCTCGCCCTGTGAGACTGGCGCTCTTCTAGCTGCCGCCCTGGGTCTGTGTATGTTTTAAGTCCATGGAGGCCCTTTAAGTGGAGTCTCTTGAAAATCCAGCAATTTCTTCTACTGCCCTAAAACCTACTGTTTATTTTTAAAATTGTTGTTCAAGTACAGTTGTCTCCATTTTCACTCCACCATGCCCCCTGCACCACCCTTCCCTGCCTCCCACCCTCAAACCTATCCCCTTTGACTTTGTCCACGTGTCCTTTATATGTATTTCTTGATGGCCCTTCCCCTATTATCCCCCCCCCCACTTCTCTCTGGTTACTGTCCATTTGTTCTTTATTTCAATGTCTCTGGTTGTATTTTGCTTGCTGGTTTGTTTTGTTGATTAGGTTCCACTTATAGGTGAGATCATATGGTATTTCTCTTTTACTGCGTGGCTTATGTCACTTAGTACAATGCTCCAGTTCCATCTATGCTGTCATGAAGGGTAGGAGCTCCTTCTTTATTTTGGCTGTATAGTATTCCTGTTTTTATAGCCAGAAGTTATGGGAATTTATCTTCCTGGCTCTGCAACCACGGGTTGTGTGGTCTGGCCTGGGGCTGGGATCACTCCCTCCCAAAATATCCCTCCCAATTTTTATCCACCACATGTGAGTATGGGGCAGTCCATCCTGCTGCCACCACCTGTCTCCACCACACCGCGTCTCCACACCTGTCCACCTGTCTCCGCATCTCCGCCCCTGCCACCCACCCGGATGAAAGTGGCTTCTTTACATCCCTGGTTGTTGGTCTTCCATCCAGCTCAATTTTCTGGTGGTTCTGGTTGTTATTTGTTTTGAGGTCTAGCTGTAATTCTTTCTGTGGTTGCATGAGAAGGTATAGAGTGTTTACCTACACCTTCATTTTGAACAGAAGTCACTAAAAAGACTTTAGAGAGAAGCCATCCCTGAGTTGGACCTGGAGGTGGAAGTGGCCAGCTGATTTTTTCTTATACAAGTAATAAAATTAACTGTCTCTAATAGTATAGCTATTCCTAAAAATTCATTCTACTAGAAAAAAATAGGTCAGGCTTATATATCCTGCTGTTTATAAAAAGAGTATGAAATAGTCTTTTTATGTGTCCTTTTTGAAAGAGGGAATATTTTAAATAACCTGGCTGCCTTTTGTGGACCAAGTCTTTTTATCCACAGCACTGCCACTGGCAGAAGGAAGGACACGGGTCGTGCAGAGGCTGGTCTCAGAGGCAGAGCAGATTGCAGCAGTGAGTTGGGCACCAAGAGCTTGTTGCACTAACTTTAGAAAGGGAATAGAAATTCTGTTTGTTCAAAAAAGTTTTTCCAATTCCTAATTTTAGTTATAAAGGTGACTACAGAATTTCCCAGTGACAAAGACATTCATTGTGCATTGAACTCCACACTGATTTTAGTCTTCATTTTATTATTCTCTTCATTGAAATCCGTATCCATATGCTAAAGAAGTTCTTATCTCAATGCCAATTGTAGAATGATCAAATCATGTATTTTTATTGCACAGTCTTCCATGTACAACCACAAAATCAATTTTGTTTTCATTTTATGCTAAAGAACAGAATTTCTTGAGTCTTTCACAAGATCTTTTATTTGGGGGCAATTGCCATGGCCTATCTGCAAGACTGTAAATCTATTTCAATAGCATAAAGCTATCAATCTGACAGTTAACTAAAAAATGCACTTAATTCTGATACATATATTTTTTGGTACCCATCTTTCTGATTTAGATTTTCACTCTAGGGAGGTCATGGGTCCACTTACTTAGGGTGGGAGTGGGTGAGGAATGACTTATCGTTGCCTATAAATTGGATGTGTGAGGCAGAGAGTGACAAGTGAGGGAGATCTGAGGTGACAGAGACCTTGAGGAGGCCATGTGAGGCTGCTCCTGCTGCCACATCATCAATATTTATGACATCTTCTTTGAAGTTGTAAAATGCTGGCCCTAGGTATTATATAGTGGTTGTGTTACGTGGGTCACCTATCCTGCATTTGAATTTTAGCTCAGAATATTCCCCGTGCCCACGTTTGTCTCTCGCTGCTCCTTCAGTAAGTGGTGCTTGTGTCTAAACTTCATCCTTCAAGAAATCCTGTCTGAATTGACGCCAAAAGCCACGCCACCCTATTACTTTATTTAAGCACTCTTCTTAATTTTTTGAAGATAACTATTTTTACTAAATTTACATTTTAAGAATATTTTAAATGTCTCCTATAAGACAAGCACTACAGTAGTAAATGTAATCATAATCGTATACATTGTCAGAATATAAAAAAATCTCTGATTTGAATGGAACCGGGTAGGTCCTTCTGACCCCAAACAACCCTCCCATGAACCAGGGCAGGAAATCCAGTCATCCTTGGCCCTCTCTTGTTATAAATTAACTCCCTACCCCTGAGTAAGGTGACAACAAAATTTGTCATTAACACTTGAACATGATAGATTCACTCAGCACTTCAAACTGAAGCATCAGGAGAAAGGGAAGGGAAGGACATTTGTGAGGAAGAGTATGCTGTGATCATATAGCAGCGGCAACAATCTGAGTCACAACTGCAGCCTCCACATGGTGTCCAGAGTCAAGCAAAGATACTTTTCCCTTACCTTCCAGGAATGGCTAAGGACTCGCCATGGCATAGTTTTCTCAGCAAGGCTTCCTCTTCAGATAGGCAACTCTGAAAGAAAGGAGAGAAGTGTATCACACCTTCAAAATATTCTTAAAAAAAAAATAGAAAAGCAAAGGGCTCAAAATAGTCCGTGTCTGCCTCTAAATGGATATGGAAAGAGTGGTTATCCGGGGGGGAGCTCCTCCCTGTGCCCTTGATCTCACGACCTGCCTTGCCTTTGCCTCATGTAATGATGAGAAGTCCCTTATGTTACTCTTTACTCCCCATTGTTTGCGTATGAAGCAAAACCAATCGTATCAAACCCCAATTTCTCCATTTACACACATTTGGAACGAGGACATGTTTTTCAGGGAGGTACCTGGGAACCTCAGTTGCTGGAAGCCCTGCCCCGACACTGTTGCTCTGAGACTGTGTGGGTTCCGTTATGTGCAACAGAGAATTCGAACATGCCGCTTTGTTTTTATTTATCTAGAAAAGCAAAGATCCTCAAGGCTTACTTAGAATGTCTCCAGGGAGAATGTAACTAGTGAACTGTTTGTAAATCTATTTATTTACTACTTACTGTGGATGTCAACTGTAATAAATTAAAATTTTGCATCAAATATTAGTGGGTACCCATAGAGGAAACTCTTAGTATCCCCAAGGGCCCTATAATAAATTATTGACATAAAAAAAAGAGGAGTAATTGAGTATGGCCAAAAAGAGGTGGCTCATCTGAGAACAGAACTCTGTTTCAGCGAAAATGCCTCTGCTTTCTTTCCTCCTCCCCCCCCCCTTCTTTCACACACAAAACACCCACCTGAAGGGCTGATCTCACTTAGTGTGATCTTATTAAAGCAGGTGACACTGAAGTGCCATAGGTGAGAGGTTTAACTCATTCAGTGAATTTTAAATTAATTTCTCATTTTTTTGAGCTACAGGCTTTCCAGTGTCCCCTTTTCCGGGAGATTCTCTATTTCCTTTTTCATCTCAGAATCTGGAAGACCCTTGCCACTCATGCCCCTGACCTTGGTAAGCTCAGAGGTTTCAGTAAAGGCTTCATCCAGAGCAAGAAGCATCTGTCAGGGCAAAAGGAAAACCCCAGTGGAAATCGTCCTGTGAGGAGGGCCTGAATAATTCAGCCGTGGATATAAGTGTTGCTGTCACAAGAATTCATTATCGTTTCTATGGTTAGTGCTAAGTATCACATTTTTCCTTTCTCTCTTTTTAAAATAACTTCCCAAACTTTCAAAGTATAATGTTTGCCACACGAACACCTACAGGTAGCTTAATTGGCAGTCTTGCATTCCAGCCTCGTCCTATCTCCCTGTTTTGATCCTCACAGGCACCACATTCAACTCTCATAGCTGTTTCTAGAAAATTTACCTTTATATTTTTATTAGTATTCTTATTCTGGGTCTATTAGTGAAGTTTAGCTATCACCTATTTATTTGAAGAGTGATGAGGATTTAAGTTTTTAACAGCTTCTTTCACACATTGCCACTTTTCCAATAAGGATAAATCAATAATCTGTGTTTAACTTATGACTAGGTAGACATTCTTTTTACTAAATAAATGTTGCACTGTAATCTCTTAGGCAAATTTTTGTTAATTCTGAAGTTCGTACTTAACTTGTTTTCTAATTCCATTAGTTGTCGTTGTAGTAATCACTAATTCTTTCCACACCTTCTAACACTCTCAGTGTAATTTGGTATAAAATAAAATTCTTTATTTTTTAAAAACATTTTGAGAGATTTTGCTTCTGGAAGTCTGGGTTTTGCACCTCAGTGTGGATTGGGGCTCTCCAGGGTGCTTATAGCCGTCATCCCGGGACCTCCCTGCACCGCGGACTGAGTTTTGCAACCTTCTGAAACCTGGATCTTATGTCTTCTGTTTTTCATGGGGAGCTTCCTTGTTTTGGTAGCTCATAATAATTTCTGACAAAAGATGCATGGGAGATACATTTTGATATCTTGCAAATTTAAAAATATTTTTATTCTATTTCCATGTTGTTTTACTGAGTTTGATTGAATAGCATAAAAATGACTACACTCAGAATTTTGAAAGCATTGATCTATTGCCTGCTTCTGAATGTGGCTGTTAATGATGGAAGTCATTCTCATGTTCACCCTTTTTAATGTAATGTATGTTGTCCCAAGCTGGAAAACTCTGAGAATGTCTCTGTACTTGTGGTGTTGCAATTCTTTCCCTCCCCTCCCCTCCCCTCCCCTTCCTCCCCTTCCCTTTCCTTCCTTTCTCTCTCATTTGCTTATGTTTTCCTTTCCATTTTCTATTCCTTGCAGATTTGTACTCTATTTTTCATTCTTCTATTGACAATCTAGGGAAGATTTATTTCTGAGTAGAGATAAAGAGACATGTGCCATCTGCCCGGTCCATCTAGGATTATCTCAATCTGAATTCTCGTTGTGCGTTCAGGCGGTCAGCGTTCAGGCATTTATTTATTCTACAAAATGCAATAGTGTTTTTATATCCTACAATGTGCCATGTCCTACAGGAGATGCAGTGGAGAATAAGAAGCCATTATTGAAGTTATGAATAGAAAAAAAGATTCTCAAAAAGAGTCTGAAAACAAGTGGTAAGGAAGGAAAGAGGAAAACCAATAGAATATTTTTCTATGGAAGTCAAGAATGGTTACCAGTGTCCACTGCTAAAGACATGATAACCAATTTAAGACTGAATATAACAAGACTGAAGGGTATTTAGGAATTATAACTGACAAGAATTAGAAACTGGCTGAGTATGTAGGGTGAGGAAAACTGTTCTAAATTTTTGGCTTGGGTGCCCAGCTTAATGGTGGTTCCATTTCCTGAGATTACAGTCTCAGGTTAAAGGTTGGCTTTGGTAGGCAAAGTTTGGGAGATACGGAGGTAACTCTTAGACATCCGAGATGAAACACTCAGTGAAATTTTGTAGGTGGCTCTCAGGCATAGGAGAGGGATCTAGGGTTTCCTGAGGTCAGGGAAGATAAGGATTAAGAACATGAGGGTTTCTAAGGTGAAGACAGCAGCAGTGACCCTGTTTAAACACTTGCTTGGTGTAAGGGAGAAGCCAGATCATAGCGACTCTGGGGGGAAGCTAGAGGGGGATGAAGTAGCATCAGCCAGCGTGTGGGTCTACCACCGCTGTGAGGAACTTTTTGTCCAAATTCAGTTTATTAGTCAAATCCATTCCGCACCCCGCTCCCTTCCCCCGTTTTCCTCCTCTGAACATCCATAAATTTGTGGTATCATCTCTATATTCATAAAAATTCTGGCATTCCCTCTATACTCACCCAGCTAATCCTTAAGGCTAAATCAATACAATTTGTCTTTTTTTTTTTTTGCTTCTGTACCCAAGCTGTAAATTAATTTAATGAAATATGCACAATCCGTGGTTTGTTTCCAATAAAAATTTATAATCGCCAGCCCTGTTGAAGCCTGGAAATCTTAAATAAGTACTTACCCTTTCATAATTTCTCAGAGTCATTTCTAACTTCCAACATCTTCATCGAAACTTAATAGTAACAAGTTGCTGCTACAGGAAAATTCCAAGCCTACTGAGCAGGAGGCCCTTCACTTTCCCTGTCAAACTATACACTTCAAACTAACTATCCTTTCCTTCTTCTTGTAAGGGCTGGTTTGGTATGTTTATCACCACAGGTAGCCACAGACAGGTAGCACAGGCAATCTATAAAATATTCTTATGCCCCTGTCCGAGAAGATATCCACTTATCCAAACAACCTCCTCACAAGCATAGACTTACCTTTCAAAAATGTAAATGAACTATGTAAATGTAGATGAACTGCCTAGCTTAACATGCTTCAAAGATTCCCATTGCCTTCAAACTGAAACCCAAATTACTTCACATCTGTAAAGGGCTTTATATGAAGGCATGGGCCTGTGAGCAGACACGATTCTTTAGGAGAACTGAAATATTCTAGGATAGATAAAACATGGATTGAGATGGGACCAAAGAATCAGGCAAGGTATAGATGACGAAGAACCTTGCACCACAAGCCTGGTGGCAGTGCCCAGAGGAATGGGAAAAGATCAGACCACAAGCTGCTATGTCAAGTTGTAAAGGTTGGTGTCTCCTGCAACCAGAGAGGGGCTAAGGGGAAAAGGTAATTTAATATTTTCCATGATGCAGTGCCTTTAAGTTTTAAATAGCATAAAGCTATCAACCCTACAGCTAAACATGTACTTCTGATGTTTGAGTTCCTTCTTATTTCATTAAAGCTGGGGAGAAGATGGCCGTTGCTACGCCAGGCCTGGTGGTGGTGTGTTCATGGCCCCAGGCATCAGACTTCATTCTCAACTGGAATGTTAGTTTCCCCTGAGGGGGTTCCTGGCCAGGCCTGCCAGGCTTGGCCACTCCTCCCCGATCTTACATATAAGCAACTGTACAACCCTCACTGCGAGTCAGCCTTACAAAAGGCAGTGAAAGAACAATGTCTGGTTTTCATTAATGCATTCTCTCCTTCCCCAGGCAACTATTGACTTGCTTTGTGTCATTACAGATTAACTGATATTTCTTAGAGTTTAATATACATAAAATTACACACTATGTACTCTTCACCCTGGTTTCTTTTACTCAGCAAAATTCTGTTGCGATGCATCCATGTTATTACCTGTATCAATAGTTCATTATTTTTAATGGCTGCATAGTAGGCCATTGTATGGACACAAACATTTACTTATACACTCACCAGGTGATGAATGATTAAATTGATAAAATATTAAATAATTTTCAATTAGTGGCCATTACAGATAAATCTGCTATAAAACTGGAGTACATCTTCAAGTCCTGGTACAGATGTATGCTTCCCTTCCTCTTGGACGAATACCTAGAAGTAGAATGGGCTGGTGCTATGGCATGTGTACGTAAGATCAGGGTGTACATCAGATTTGTTTCTAAGAAACTGCCAAAATGTTTTCTAAAATGAGTTGTACCATTTTACATTTTTACTAGCTGTGCATAAGAGTTCATGCAGTTGACTCCTGCTTTCTTTGAATCCAGTCTGACAATCACTGCCTTTTAACTGGGATGTTTACACCACTAATATTTACTGTGATTATTGATTTGGTTTGTTACTCATCTGTCACCTGCTTTTTGTTTTCTACTTGTCCCAGTGATACTTTGTTCATTTTCCCTCTTTTTCTGCCTTCTTTTGGATTTATAAAATGATTTCTTTGAATCTATTTTGTTGGCAAATAGCTGCAACTGTTTGTCATCTTAGTTGTTGCTTTCAGGTTCATAGTGCGCATCGTTAACTCAGCACGGTCTCTCGTTTCACATGTGGTGTAAGAACTTACGTTTATTTCTCCCCTCCGTCAACAGCGTTTATAATATTGCTGTCATACATTTTAATACATAAGTTATAAACACCACAAAGTGTTTTTTCTTAGACAGTCAGATACCCCTTAAAGAGATTTAAATAATAAGAAAAAATATCCTAACTGTTTGCCCATTTTTGTGGTCTTCATTTTCTGTGTAGATTCAGGATTTTAGTATCGCTTGCTGTTTCCCTGTGTAGTACTCTCTGTAACATTTCCTTTGGTGATGAATTTCCAGTAATGCATTTTTTCAGGTTTGGTATGTCTTCATCTTTGTGTTTCAATATATTTTGATGCCAAAGAATTTTATATTGATACTTTTTTCTTTCGATTGTTTTAAAATGCTGGTCGACTATCTTATCACCTTGGATTATTTCAATAAGAAATCCACTTTCGTCTTCCTCTTTATTCCTCTGCACATAGTGTTTTTTTGGTCTGACTGCCTTTAAGATTTTTTTGTTATTATTAGCATTGAGCAATTTGATTAGATGGACATTGGTGTGATTTTCTTCATCTATCTTGTGCTTGAAATTTGTTCAGCTCCTTGTGTCAGTAGATTTATAATTTTTATCAACTTGGGAAGAACTTTGGCCATTATTACTTCAGATATTTTCTGCCCCCCCTTCTCCTTTGGAGACTCCAACATTAGTTCACTTGAATATGTATAATTTCTGACTGGTGCCCTTTCTATTTTGTAATTTTTCTCTTCCTCTCTCCATGTTTGTTTTTGGATAGTTTCTATTGCTATAACTTTAAGTTTACTAATCATTTCTTTGACAATGTTGAATCTGCCATTAATTTAATTTCAGTGTACTTTTTTATCTCAGACATTTTAGTTTTCTTCACTAGAAGTTTGATTTGGATTTTTGTTTCAGCCATGTCTCTACTTAACTTTTTGAACATATAAAATAAGTTTTAATGTCTTTTGCTGTTCTTGTCTGCTAAATCAAACATTTGAGTCATTTTTAATTAATTGCCTTTTCCCCTAATTAAGGATTATATTCTCCTGCTTCTTTGTCTATTAACTTTAGATTGAATGCCAGATATTATGCATTCTACCTTGTTGGGTGTTGGACATTTACATATTCTTATACATATTGTTAAGCTTTGTTCTGGTGTGCAGTTAAGTTCTTTGTAAGTAGATGGATCCTTTCATGTTGTGTTTATATCATTGTTATATGTGAACATTTCAATGGTGAGTCTAGAGAAATGTATTCCCTACTACTATACAAGATCGTTCTAAGTTCTAGACTCAATGCCCCAAGATTTATGAGGCTTTAAGTCTCCTGTTGAGAATGGGTGATTTTCGCACCCATGTGTAAGCACCAACTATCATTCCCTCTGTATTTTGGAAGGTCTTTCCCAAACCTTAGGTAGTTTTCTTACACACCTGCCCTGGTCGGTACTCTGCTGAGTATTTGAGAGGGAGCTTCCGCAGATCTCCAGGGTTCCGTTTCCTCTTTCCTTTCCGGTACTGCTGCACACTTTAGTTGTCTGGTCTCCCTGGGCCCTTAGCTCCATCACTTCAACCCAGTTTGTCAAGCTCCACTTGGGTTAATCCTCCCTTCACTGCATCCTGGGAACTCTCTCAAGAAGTGAGCTAAGGAAATTATAGGGCTCACTTCATTTGCTTCCTATCTCGCGGGGATCAATGTTCTTTGTTGTTAGATGCCTAGAATCTTGAAAATTGTTTTTCAGATATTTTGGCTGGTGTTGCGATCATTTCAGAAGGGAAGGTTTACCTAATCCTTTTCACTCCATCTAGAAGTAAAAGACCTGACTCGTTTATTTTTATGTTGGCTTTTAATGATAGGAGGACTTGATCTTTGCTTTTATACACTTGCTCTCTGGTATATCCTTTTAGCTTGCAGAATATTTTTATAGCAGGTAATAGTAGCTTAGATTTATGCTTTGTAAATCATTGATGTAATTTTTATTTATATTACTTCCTAGACTTCCCAGTGAGATAGCTTTCTGATTCATAGAAAAGTGTTTGTGTTGATTTTGGCATGACATTTCCTTAGAAATCTCTATATTATCCACTTTTTATAGCTTTACACAATCCTTTTCTCAATTTTATAGCATCTTTTTATTACCTTTCACTTTTCTTAAAGCCAATATAACAAATCCAAAAGATGCTCAACAACAGGCAAAAATGGTAGTAATCATTGATTTCTAGATGTGATATATTGTTTTTACAAGTCAGAATTTCATCTTTAGTGAACTGCAACTAAATGATTTTTTTCACTAATTAATTATAATTTTAATGCAGGTGCAGATTTGTAAAAATGTAACACATATTTATGGGCTCCAATAAAAATCATATAATGCCCTATATTATCTATTTATGAAAACAGTTACTTAAATAAAATCTTTTGTTTTGCTGGGGCAAACATGGCTAGGAAGGCTCTTCCCTGGATCAATCCAGCTATCAATACCCTTCTTGGCACAAGTCAAAATCGTATTTATAAGGAGGCATGGGATAGGTGGTTTTGATTTTGTATCACATTTATGTCTTTTCATTGGTGTTTAATGGTAAGAAGCTCCAGTAATACTTTTTATCTTTATGTTTACTTTTTGGATACAGAATCATTGTTTAAATAAATTCTTACTTGGAAACTCAATATGAGAAACAGATAAAAGCTGGTTGCGCACTGTTGGGCTCCTTGACACCTTGAAAACACTGAGTTAGCAGGTGTGTATCAATATAAAAGGTATTTATCCATTTTGTGTTCTTTCATTGGTGTTTTTTGACATAATCAAATTGTAGGAAGGGCATGATTCATTTTCCCAGAAAGCCAGTGGTTGAAGTCCACAGTTGGTGTAATCTGAGCTCTTAGGATTAGAGTTCTATCTACTCCAAATTGGCTGATAGAATATGAATGTTCTGACTGGCAGGGGTAAGCTTTCAACAGTCATCCTTATGGCTTTTACATTGCAATCTGTTATCATTCTCCCGGCTATTTTTGAGCATCTATTATGAGCCTGATATTGCAAAGAATATTATAGAGGAAAGAGAGTATGACACGTGGCTAGAACTTTGAGTATATCTTAGGTTCTGACAGCATCATTCGTTTTAAAAGGAGAGGATAAAGTGGCATGCCCGCATCCAATGTGAAGGGAGTATTTGAAAAGATTTAAAAATGCAAGCTTTAATATGTATAACTGCTGAATGTGTAAGACCAACCTTATGAGTATATCATCTAGTGGTGACCATGTAGTATAATGTGTATTAACATCTTTTCTTCTCTGCTAGTAATTCACAGATGTAAAGTCATTATTGCATTAATTTACTCTCAACGTGGCTGTACTGGACTCACTGCCAATCAAAACCCACACCTATATTTTTACTGTTGATCTTGAATAAAAGTTAGTAGGTGATAAAATGTCTTTGATAAGCTTTAGAATCTCATTTTTGTGTTCTTCTTTCTTTAATTATATCCTCCAGTTGTGGTCTCTATATTTACGTGATGACCTAACGTACCATTCAAATGTTTCAAGACTGTTACTTGTGAGATCTGCACACTAGTATTGGTTCCAGACTACGCACTGAGATCTTAGGACTTAATTACCTGATGTGTAATGGGGAGTTTGAGCAGCATGATTTATAAAGTTCCTTAAGGCTCCCAAAGTCTGGAATACTAAGCTTTCTACCAGGAGGAAAGGACTTAATATGTTCACATGAAATGCTAGTGACATCTGTCACAAATCCTAGAAAAATTTGCATCTAAATGACAGATGTATTTGAAATGGATGTGCCAAGTGTTGAGAACTTGAGAATTAGTGCTTCATTATTTCTGCTAAGATCATGATTCTGGGCCACTCAAATAAAGCACTTTCCTTTTTTGTTCATGTATGCTTTTTATTCACTTATCTGCTCTACAATGTTTACTCATTCCACAAATATTTATTGAATGCCTACTACGCAGCAGTCACTTTTTCTAGGTGATGTTGCAAATGTGTTTTACCTTAGATAATTTTTCACCTGCTTATATGAAGTGTGGAAAATTTGGGGGTCTGGACTGAGTGCTCTACAAAATTGTGAAAGACTGAAATGTGTGCTAGAGGATGGTCTGTCCCTCAGCTGCCTCTATCCCTATTCCCATTTTTACCCATGTCCTGGCCAAACCTTTGAGTTTTCTTTCTAGTATTTTGAGTTAAAGGGGTAATGATTTTGACATACAGGGCAACACTTTAAGAAAGTATTTTGGGTAAAATATTCAGGCCGGGACTCTATTTAGTCAGAGGATGGAAAAGGAAGTGGCCAGGACATGAGATGGAGCTAAAAAAAATGCATATTTTTTGCGTAGGTTTGTCCTCATGCATTCCAGAAATAATATTTCTTTTTCTTTTTTAGTAAAAACACAGACTGAGTGTGTGTGCGTGTGCCATGCAGTTTTTTCAACATTGTATTTATGTCTTAAATAACTAAAATGTTTTGTTTTGTGTTTTTATCTGCAGACATTCAAATTTCCAATCTATTTTTTACGATATTTGAATTTTTTTTTTCATTTTTATTGTATTTTCTCCCTTTCCATTTAGCCCCTTTATACCCCCCTCCCTGCCACAATAACTACACTGTTTTCCATTTGCATGAATTCTTTTACCTTTTTGCTTGGTCCCTCTACCCCCTAAAGTACCCCCGCCCCTAGCTTAGCTGTCATCCTGCTCTCTATGAGTCTGTCTCTGTTTTGCTTGTTAGTTCAGTTGGTTAATTAGATTCTACATATGAGTGAAAACATGTGGTATTTGTCTTTCTCTGACTGGCTTATTTCATTTAGCATAATGTTCTCCAGGTCCATCTATGCCATCGCGAAGGTTAATTTTTCCATTTTAATGGCTGAGTAGTATTCCATTGTGTAAATGTCCCGGAGTTGTTTTATCCACTCATCTACTGATGGGCACTTGGGCTGCTTTCATATCTTAGTGATTGTAAATAACTGCAATGACCGTAGGGGTGCTTATGTTCTCTTGAATTAGGGTATTGGGGTTCTGTGGATAAATTCCTAAAAGTGGGATAGCTAGGTCAAAAAACAGATCCAGTTTTAATTTTTTGAGGTATGTCCATACCACTTTCCACTCTGGTTGCACCAGTCTGCATTCCCACCATTAGTACAAAAGGATTTCCCTTTTTCTACTTCCTGGCCAGCATTTCTTGTTTGTTGATTTATTGATGATAACCATTCTGACAGGAGTGAGGTGATATCTCATTTTGGTTTTAATTTGCATTTCTCTGATGATTAGTCACATTGAGCTAAAATTAGCCAGTCAGAGAAAGACAAATACCATATAATTTCACTCATATGTGGCATCTAATGAACAAATTGAACTAACAACTAAAAAAGAGACAGACTCATAGATAGAGAACAGGAAGACAGCTAAGAGGTGGGGGAGTATAGGAGGCGAGGGATTGAACAAAAAGGAAAAAGAGCTCATGGACATGGACAACAGTGTGGTGATTTAGGGGGTGGGGAGGGGGTACAAGGGAATAAATGGTAATGGAAAAAAGTAAAGAAATAAAACAAAAGAAATCTCAGACATTGCTCATAGCAATATTTTTACTGATATATCACCTAAGGCAAGGGTAACAAAAGAAAAAATAAACAAACAGGACTATATTGAACTAAAAGGGTTTTGCACAACAAATGAAACCATCAAGAAAATAAAAAGACAACCCATGGAATGGGAGAACATATTTCAATGCATCTGATAAGGGGTTAATTTCTAAAATTTATAAAAAACTTACAAAACTCAATACCAAAAAATAAATAAATAAAACAAAACTCCAAACAATTCAATGAAAAAGTGGACCTGAATAGTCACTTTGTCAAAGGACCTGAATAGTCACTTCGTCAAAGAAGATATCCAGATGGTCATAGACATATGAAAAGATGCTCAATTCACTAACCATCAGAGAGATGTATTTTACCATATCGTGATAAGCTTGCATTTTGAGAGAATCCATGTGTGCAAATCTATAAGTAAGAATACACTTAAATTAGAAACTTGGGCCTTGAATTAAGACGTGCTTCTATGAGCTGAAGACTAAGTCTTTCATAGCTGAACTGTAGCATCTGCATTTTCAGGTTTCTCCAATCCTCAGCCTGTAAATGTGTCATTTTTGTTTCCTGTTTACATGTTTATTTTGGAAACGCAACATTTAGAAAAGGGAATCTGCTCCAAGAAATATAATATGAGAATTGCATGGCAAAGTAAGTATGGAAATCAAGTGGCATTTATTTTTCACACATCTTTTATTGAATTTTGTACTTTTGGATATCACCTTTTAAAAGCTTGCCATGAAGAGAATATAAAACAGGAACCATTGTCGACTAAAATTCATATGTTAAATTGTGATAAAAGATTGAAATTGGAATTGATTGTGAAATAGTCTTTTTTCCTTTTGACTTCTAAAAGGAGGAGAACTAATTTTTGAGAATCTGAGTAATTTTTCATCCAAAGCACAACGTCAATATCCCAAAATACCACTAATTAAAGGCTTCACTATATGTTTGAAGCTATGATTTATTCAAAAAGTGCAAATTGAAAACCTAATATGTGTAAAACATTTAAGTACAAGAAGGAAAAAGAGACATTATGAAAACATATAATGAGTGGTTCTTTTTTTTTTTTAAGATTTTATTTATTTTTAGAGAGAGGAGAAGTGAGGGAGAAAGAGAGGGAGAGAAACAGCAATGTATTGTTGCCTCTCACATGGCCCTCACTGGGGACCTGGCCTGCAACCCAGGCATGTGCCCTGACTGGGAATCGAACCGGGGCCCTTTGGTTCCCAGCCTGCGCTCAATCCACTGAGCTACACCAGCCAGGGCATAATGAGTGGTTCCTACACACACGCATACACACAAAAATTACAACAGAAAAGAAGAATTACTCTGTAACTCTAGTGATTGACTTGTTTTGACTTGTTGATAAAATATACATGACAAATATTTTTTTTTACTTCTTTTGGAAAAGCTAAGAACTGTTCACTGGATGATACCTAATGTAATACTCAGCAGAACTGGTCTAGAGAAGGTCCTTCAAATCCCTCATGAAACGTTCAACAGGACAGAGAATCCTCAGTATGGCTGCCTTTCATTCCATCAGCTCTGACACACTAGAAGAAAATAATGTCCGCTTAGTAGCCAGAGAAAATCTAGGTGTCTCTTGCATTGCCACAAACACTACACTTTAGTTCTCTAAAAAGTCAATTCGTAAGTTGCAAGTTGCCCTTGAAGTCGTCACCAACATCATCACCACGGACTATCTATGTACAAATTCATGATGTGAGTCTTCCAGAAGCAAATGAAGAAAGTGTGTAGGAATTCAAAGGAGGGGCATTTGAGGGGACATCCCCAAATTCTTATTCAATCAATTCTGCAATCTCTTTGTGGTCAGCCACTGCCATGAATGGTAACTCTCAGCCAGATATTTCAAAAATGTAAATGTGAATCCAACATCATTTGTGTCAAAGCTTATCTGTGCCTGAAGTACTCACCTTAAAGTTAAGTCCTGACACTAATTTTTCACTTCCCAAGATAGACTGATTTGGAACTCCTAATGAGACTTGGATTACAATGATTTCCTGAATTTTTGGTGTTTCTAAATATAACCCTGGAAGAGATTCTACAGATGGATAACTGGATATAAAAAATATTAGAAAAAGCACTTAAAAACGAAGTGAGGGTTAGGAATCAAATATATGGCAAGTTAGTTTTCAGCATTTGAATAATACACATTTCTAAACAATGCTAATCATGTTGGTAGTCATGTTAGAATACAACGTTAAGAGAGAATTTATAGAAAGTGAACATGACTAAACAGTAAATGCAGATAAAACTGCCAAAAGAGGCAGAATCTTCAAGTTTTCAAAAGCAAACGGGCTGCTGAAAGCTACAAGAGTGTAAGGCTAGAAGTAGAGGGGGGCCATTGGTATCAGGAAAGATATATAGCAGTTATTCTCTCTACGCACATCTCCGGGGAAAGTTTCACAGAGTTTGTTGATTTTATTGTTTGTTTCCTTTTCAAAATACATGTCTGTTTTATGGTCCTGAGTTCTTATCGATTCTCAATAAGCCAACTCTTTTCTTTTGTGAGTCAAAGATTAAACATATTTTGAAACACCAGTAGCCAGCTTTTAAGTTACAGCTCTTCATGCACCAATTTTTAAGTAAAATGACATGAGATGCTAGTAACCTTCAATCTGTTGTTAGAATAGGGACTGCATCCAGGCAGTAGAGTACAGAGGCAAAGGACTTTCTGCACAACGTGAAAATGCAACAGGGGACAGTATTTTAATCATGTACCCTTGAGTGAGGTATGGTAAGGCGAGACACAGGGCAAGAAGGAGAAACCAGAAAGTTCTGGTTTTGTTGCAGCTCCTGGGGAAGAACACAGCGCAGCAGGCAGGGCTGCTCAGAGGAAGCTTGGGGTCAGTTACCAGGCAGCAAGAGAGGGGTACTTGTGGCAAGTGTCTTTTTTTGCAGTTTCTATGGGAAGGAAACGATAAGGCCAAGGAAACAGGTTTAGCATTGAATAATTTCATAGGTGCCGTAGCACAGGGGCTGTCCCTGGATTTTTTGTACTTGGCCTTGGGAGGTTAGAATGGGTATACACTGTCCTGGAGAATGAGGGGCCAATGAGGGGAGTGTTTGGAGGTGTGGACTTAATTGGCTGCGAAGAAGGAGAAATGACCAACCTCCAGCCAACATGGCCTCACAACTAGGTCAAGACAGCATTTTAATAAAATGTATTATTGATGGTATCTGGCCCTGCATTGTAATATGCAAGGTCTGATTGAAAAGTCTCCCCCCCACCCCCCACTAAGCAAAAGTGAATAAACACTATATGGCATATTGTTGCAAATCTACCATTTTTATTGTTGTTGCTAATTGTCTGCTAGAAAGAAGCACAGAAAGAGCAGGGGTGACTTGGCCTCCTTGACCCCGCCCTGCTGTGCCCTATAGCACGGAGCTCAGCAGTCATTACATGAATGTTTGTGGAAGGAATGTACTGGGAATTTCTCTGCTACCTATATTTTATCTTTTACTGCTAATCAAGTATTAAGCAAATATTTCAAAATTTGTATGTAAATAAATTTTTATAAATAAACTAATATCTTAAATGTAATAGGAAAATATTCAGTCTTCCTTTAATCTTGAAACATAAAAAAACTTCAATTTTTTAAAATTAAACCTTGTGTTTTGACATATACATGTATTTTCAATATATTTGACTATATTTCATACACTGAGTGTTTTTTAGAAGAATACTTAATGAGATTATTGTATATGTCTCTGTTGTAAAAGAGAATTATCTTTTAATTCAGAACAGTTAAGTAAAAAGAAAAAAATTGATAAGACCTAAGTTCTTATGGAAAATGTAAAAAATTAATTTTAGCTTATTCATTTATTAAACATTTAACAAACACATTTTGTAGGCAATGTGTCTTATGATATAAATGTAACCACGGTCCTACGTAACGAACTTATGGTGGTATTTCACCATTGCAAATACGTCACTGCAAGCATAGGAAAAGTCCTCTGTTCGGTGCAGAACACACATCTGAGCACTTGGTCCAGGCCATGGGACAGGTTAGTGGGCATGGGACCCTGCTGCCCTTCTCTCTAATATTTTGTAACTTTACCTCTATTCTGGATCCTTAACCTTAGAGTATAAATATGCTCATCTCTTCCATATTTCTCTCTTAAACTTAAGGATCCTCTAGGTACCATTCGATTCTTTTTCTTTCATTCTCTGAAAACTGCTATACAAAAGATACAAAAAAATGTTTTAATAGGATAGCAACTGCTTTTTCCACTGCCATCCAGCTCACCCCATTTCTCTCTAACCCATGACAATTAGGCAACATCTAGGATAGAAAAGTGGGCTCAGACACCAGACTGTATGAGTTCTAATCCTAGATCTTCTACTTTATTGCTCTTTGACTTTGGTTGTTATTTGATTTTCATGAGCTACAATATTGTTATTTGTAAAATTGCTACAGTGATTGTATCTAACTCACAGAATTACTATGAAGAGTAAATGAGAGACTTTGTGTTGAGCTCTTGAAACTGATGGTACAAATTACTTCTTGTGTCAAGTACTATCATTGTTATTGGTTTATAGTTCTTTTAAATCATCATCTGAATCTTGCACTGGCAAAGATAATAAATGCCTCAAGTGACCATATTTACAGATGTGCATGGAAAATCCCAGTGTACACCTGTTGTCTCAGCATAACAATGAATAGCATTCTGTCTCAATCTCAAAAGAGCCCCTGTGTGGAAGTGAATTATCCAGCCAGTTAGTAATGACTTAGTGATTTAAAAATCCATTAGGCCTTGTGTGTGTGTCTTCCCAACAGTACTTCAAACTATAGTGCATACCTTTCTTTCTGCAATTTCCGTACTTTTGTTTCTGTAATTGGAAAGATGATGCCCCCGAATACCCAACTCCTATTCATAAGGGTTGCAAGGACTAGGGAGTGGCAAGCTCTTAAACAGCCCTGTGATGGCCAGGGACTTCCAAGAGAATTCCCTGCTCGTGGGTTTGACCAGGTCACCAAAGGTTACAGTACTTCAACTGTAGTCCTGTTTCTATGTTCACGTTTATTAATGTTGAGAATTACCTACACAACATTTAGGAAATAACTATGTCCACCCCTGCTTTCATTAAATCCCTTCAGTAGTTTCATTTCAATGTCTTCTCCAGGTCTTCAGTTTTTGAACTTCAAGATCAAGTATTCTCACTGAGGTTTAACCAGTGAGCTCTTTAATGAGTAAAACATCAAGCTACAAAATGGCAAACTTCATGGCTGAAAAAAATCACTCATGTGATTCAGGAAGTCTATCTTTCTAAAAAGTAACTTTGTTATGCCAAAATAAACAAAATCCTTATTAAATCTCAATCCTATAATATTAACTTCATGCTTAATAAATGCTGAAATACTTAGAATTTTGAAGCATCAGATTAAATGTAGCTGAATCATGGACCAGAGAGCATAGTTTATCAACAACACACTCTCTAAATTTTGACCTTATATAGAATAAGGGATGAGAACAGACCCAGTTAATAGTTGGTGAACCTGTAGAAAAGTAGATCTTTTGAAAATACATGTATATTTGTTTATAATAGCATAATATCACTTAAAATAAGAACTTAAAGTATTTTCTCAGAAAAAATCCAACAAGGTGAACTCACAATAAAGATATAAAGGAGAAAAAGCAAAGTAGAAAATAAGTAAAAATAAGCAGAAGAATTTATAGCACAATAATACCTGCAAAAATTTAATATGTTGAATTTATAATTTAATATGTTGAACTTATAAGAATATAAAAAGTTTGTATATGTTTAAACAAAATAACTATAAATATTTCCAAAAACTCTTAAAATATCTAAATATATTTGAATAAAGACTTAAGTAAAACCTTCTAGCTATAAAAATATGACAGTTGAGAATAAAAATTCAATGGATATGATAAATTGAGCAAAAAAAAGAGTATAATAAACTGAAATAAGTCAAAAGCCATATTCTAATGTAATCTAAAAAGCAAAAACAATGGACAATATGTCAGAGTTGAAGAGAAAAATGACACTAATTACAATCAATTTTAAAGGGGGTACTCGAATAAGAAAAAGTTTCCACATGTATAACAAACACTTGGACAAAGCCAAAGTGGGTGGGATCAAGGGTGGGGAGGGGAAATGGCTAGGGGGGTGGTGGGAGTAAATGGAGACAACTGTACTTGAACGACAATTAAATTAAAAAAAAAAGAAAAAGATTCCAGAGGTTAGGTCTGAGATGCAAGAAGGAAGGATGAGCATGTGGTTAAATCTAAACAGACATTGATTATATAAACAACTATTACAAAAACACCATGTGTGTTTTAAAAGAATTAAAATATATAACAACAACATTGTATAAATTGGAAACTGGTCATTGCATTTTAAATGTATTGAACTTAAGTATCTTGTTTGGCGAAGAGTAAATATATGAAAAATATTAGTCTTTGAGCAGTATAAATTTTTAACATATCTTGGAAAAAAGTGAAATAAATTGTATAATAAAAATGAAATGGAATAAGAATAAGTAATAAATTTTAAAAGGAGGCAAGAAATAGAAGACAGATTGCATATGGTGGGCCAAATGCAAAGCACAAAATGACAAGACAGAAATGCTTTATTTAAAAAGATCAAGAGTGAGTGAAAAAACAAAATCCAGCTATATATTATTTATAATATCCACATTTATAAATATATATACAAGGTCAAAAAATAAAAGAAGCTAAAAGTTAAAATGCTAACCAAGAAAAGGAAATCTATGTTAATATAAAAAATAGACATTAAACTAAAAATAAAAATTATAACTAAAGAGAATTACCTATAACTTTAATTCTCAATGAAGATATAACAAAATTAATTTTTTATACACCTAATAGCATGGCATCAAAATATATAAATTTATAGAAAAACATGAAGCAATAGTCAATTCCAAAATCAAAGTATAGACTTTACCATAACCTTTTTAGAAATTTATGGACCAAGTAAATAAAAAGTAAGTAATGATTCACAGATTTTAATTTAAAAATTTGTTCAAATACAGAGAAAAAGAGAGAGAGAGAGGGAGAGAGAGAATTAAAGAATCCTGGACTCTGACAATCACACTATACATATCCCATTTTGGCACACAGAATATTTAGAAAAACTTTTCTCTTTCTCAACAAATTTCACAGAATTAACACCTTACAGGCCCTGGTCTCTGACCACAACACAATTATAATAGTAATAAATCAGATGGATATAACTAGAAAACTTTTTATGTATGATATGAAGATATATACTTTTAAGTATCTCATAGATCAAAGAAATTTTAATGAAATCTAGAAAATACTCAGCAATAATAAAATATTAAATAGACAAATGCATGTGTCCAGCTAATGTAATCAAGAGAAATTTATATTGCATATATTAAAATGAAGAAATGTTATAAATGAATGAGCTAAACCTGTAATATAAGAACTTAGTAAATAAAAATATGTATAATATATAATATAATATATATAAATATAAAGAAAATAGAAGGAAAGAAATAATACACATAAAGGCAGAAATAGATGAAATGGGAAATGAACATATAATATAAAGAATCCATAAAACAAAATGTGGAAAAAACTTGTTTGAAAATATTAAGTATCAAAGAGAATCAGGTAGCCTGGTTGGAGCATTTATGTACTTATATACTACATGTGCGCATGTAACTTGGTACAACCACTTTGAAATATAATTTGGCATATGCAGGTGAAGATGAGCATGCTCTGTAACTCAACAATACTAGTCCTGGGTCCGTGCCCCTGAAAACAGCTGCGTAAATCTTCATGGAAGCAGTATCTGCAATGCAAAGTATTAAATTTTAAAAAGTATAGTAAACAACATGAATGACTTCAAAGGTAAAATGGACAAATTGTGGTATATTCACACAGTAAAATGCTACAGGGACATTAAGATAACTGAATTATAGCTACATGGAATAACATAGACAAAATCTTAGGGACATGATATTAAACTAAAAGAGCAACTCAGAGAATAATAAATACTATATTATATAAAATTAAACAAAATGCAAAGCTAAACGCTTTATTATTATGAATAAATAGCAGATAAAAGATTAATAGAAATTTTATACATCAGAGGGCAGGATATTAAGAAGTATGACAAAGAGAAAGGAAATATTGAGAGGTAAGGGAGGGAAAATATAGAGTTGAAAATACCTGTGATAACCTTAGAGCGCCAAGTAGAAGATGAACAACAAAGGGATTGACGGGAATTGAAAATCCATCACATTCTGTGACCATTCTAATATTTATGGTTTGTATCAATACTTTCTATCTGCAGCCTACGCTAATTAGTGCCCATCAATTGGAATATTCTGCCTTCCTTCCTTTAGCCTTTGTTCAAGCTGCAATTTCTCCCAGAACCTCTCCTCTTCAAACAAACCATGCATCTCATTCACAGCAGAGCTGACATTTCACCTCCCACAAGATGTTTCCTTTGATCATTTCCTATTCTAAAATGTCACATAGACTCTCTAGTCCATAAGACTCAGATTAGCACTTAATTATTTGTACCCAAACACCTCGGAGTTAAACTTCAATTTTAACCAGCCAGAATAAAACAAAGAATTTAGAAGCAAATTAAAAAAAAAACAAAAACAGACAATTTATAGAAAAAATAGCTGTCTTAAGAGCCACGCACACATGAGTCAGTGGCACTTGAGCTCATGCAGTGGAAATCTGAGTGTACTGACGAGCCTTCTGGGCTTCCCGAAGACACATATGGTTCACCAGCTCTGCCCTGCTCTCTGAAGTCCTGCTATAATTCACCCAAATTCTGTTTTGTTTCCACTGATTTACAACTGGGCTACCTCGACCACCAAAACCCAACTTTGAATTAACGTACTCCTATGTAAAGGCTCAAACGTCAAGAAGCAGTTGGTAATGCAATCAGCAACGCCAATGTTCTTCCAGAGGGAGAGACTTAGATGAGAGTCTGTGTTAACCACATGCAGGTTTACTTGGAGTTGCGTCATTTTAAATGGAAAGAATAAAGCCTGCAGTCTGTGAGTTTGCCTGTAAGATGAGTGAAATTGGAAGAACACTGACTCCTGGAGGGATAAAATCAGTGGAACTTCGTGACAATGACATGTCCAGCTCAATAGTCTGAGATGAAATTGCAAAGTTATTAGAAGTTTAGAGGCCACATCTTGCTTTTAGATACAGTCTTTCTTTCTAACTTAAAACATAGGTGCCCAAACCTCCATAATTCAAAAACCCAGAAGCTTATTTACTGAGTATTCGGTTTTGGAGAAACGGTGCAGGGCTCAGCGGAATAGGAAACATGCGGTAAGTCAACGGGCAGGCCCATCTGCCCGCCACTGCTGGGCTCGCTGCTGAGCGCTTGCCTGAAGGCGGGTTTCCCCAGAACGCTTTCATTGCTGCTCTCCTAAACAGCCTTTTTAGACATCTTTTCCTATCATGCTTCCATTTAATTCTGAAACACTGATATACTCTGTATCTTTTCATATACTGTATGTACAACTCTGCTTTATATGCAAAAAGAGGAATTACGACTATTTTAATTTAATACAGGGTGAAGTACAAATTTTAAGTTAAAAGCCTGCTTAAAAATTCAAAAGTTATTAACATTTAATATAATTTTAATTTTATTTGCTAAAATGCTTTTTATTTACTGATAAAGTATGATGTACCAAATTACATATATTTTTATTTTATTAACTTTATGGGATGACATTGATTAATAATATTACATTGCTTTCAAGTGAACCTTTCTATCATACATGATCTGTATACTGCAGTTGTGCCCACCACCCGAGAGTCAAAACGTCTTCCGCCGCCATGTCCTCGATCCTCTTTACACTTTATAATCCCCCACCTCCTCCCTCCCATAACCACCATCCTGTCGTCTGTGTCTACGAGGTTTTGTTTTTCTTGTTTGTTCATTCATTGCTTTCAGTTTCATATCGCACGTATGACTGAAATCATTACATATTTAAATTAGACATGTATATAAAAATATTGTTTTCTTCCTCCGCTGAGAGCCCAGTCATGTCAATTTCAGTAATCGGCTGGGGGAAGGTTGACCAGGTGAGTTGCGATCCTCGCGCCGAGATTCCGCGGCTCTGAAGTTGCCAGCAGTGGCGCGGCAGGCTGCCTTCTGGGGGAGCAGGTGTTGGGAAGGAAGGGGGAATGGACAGAGCAGCACTCCCTGGCTTGGTCTCTGCAGCTCACAGTGCTAGCCTCCTGTGTGGTGGTATGAGTCTTATAAAAACATGTGGAGTGGCCAGATCTGCAAGTCATAATTTGAAGACTACTAACTAAATCACTAATGCGTAAGGAATAAATAATTCTAGCAAGCTGAAATTTTCCTTGTATGAAATTGCCCAAGATATTTCATCTATGAGGTACTACCATGCTTTATTGTGTTTCTAATTGCTTCTGATTTGCTGGGACTGTCTTTTGTTTCTGATAGAAGTGATTCTTCTTTAGAAACAAAAGCTCCAAACTAACAAAGAACAACAATGCAAAAACAGAAGACAAAACTTCTGCAAGTAGATTTGGAGTAATATTACTTCCACTTTTGATTCCTGGGTATGCTTATTCTGGCTACTGAGAAACATGACCTTATACTTGGTGCTGGATCAAAAATATATCATATTCTTTTACTGGCATAAGAACAGACACACAGATCAATGGAACAGAATAGTGAGCCCAGAAATAAAACCATGTCTCTATGGTCAATTAATATTTGACAAAGGGGGCAGAAGCATACAGTGGAGCAAAAATAGTCTCTTCAATAAATGGTGTTGGGAGAACTGGACTGATACATGCAAAAAGATGAAACTGGACCACCAACTCATACCACATGCCCAAATAACCTCAAAGGAATAAAAGACAAATATAAGCTCTGATACCATAAAAATCATAGTATAAAACATAGCCAGTAAAATTTCAGATATCTGACATAGCAATATTTTTGCTGATATATCTCCTAGGGCAAGGGAAATAAAGAAAAAAAATAAACAAATGGGACTACATCACATTAAAAAGCTTCTGCATGTCTAAAGAAAACATCAGCGAAATGAAAAGGACACCGACTGTACGGGAGAACATATTTACCAGTAATACATTGGACAAGGGTTTGATCTCCCAAATATATAAAGAACACATATGACTGAATGACAGAAAGACAAAAAATCCAACTAAAAAATAGGCAAAGGACCTGAATAGACACTTCTCTAAGGAGGAAATATAGATGGCCCATAGACATATAAAAAGATGCTCAACATCACTAGCCACCAGAGAGTTGCAAATTAAAATCACAATTGACATACCACTTCACACCTGCCAAAATGACTATCATTAATAAATCAACAAACAGTGTTGGCAAGGTTGTAAAGAAAAGGGAACCCTACTCTACCGTTAGTGGGAATGCAGACTGGTGCAGCCACTGTGGAGAACAGAATGGAAGTTTTACCAAATGATTTTTTATCAGTAGACAAAAAAAGAACACAAAACATAGGGATTTGGAAATTTAGTAACTTTATTTACATAGATACATGTGTGTGCATGTATATGTGTGTATAACCATGTGTGTGTACAATATATATGTGTTACACTTCCACTTAAAACATTTCTCTATATCCATGAAACAGTTCCAAAACTAATCACATGTTAGATTGATACACATGAAATAGCCATTTTTATAGATCAAAATAGTTGAATATCAGTAGTTTCATATGATTTATTTTAATAATTTGTTCAAAAAATTTAAAGAAACATGAACTTTATAGATAGCAATCTATAAGACAAAAAACAATAAAAAGAAAGTCATGCCTGGAAAAAAGTTAGCCTTTTGGAAACTAATAATCAAAATTAAAGGTATAGGTAAGTTGAAATTTTAAGAGGACATGGTGTAAAAGTCTATGGTATTGAGACAAACCAAACTCAAAGAAAAAATTTTAAAGCTTTTATTTATTTCTTTTTAGAGAGGATAAGGGGCAGAGAAGGAGAGGGAGAGAAACATCAAATGTGAGGTTGCCTCTCACACACCCGCACTGAGGACCTGGCCTGCAACCCACGCATATGCCCTGACTGGGAATCCAACTGACGACCCTTTGATTAGAAGGCCAGCACTCAATCCACTGAGCCACATCATCCAGGGCTCAAAATAAAATTTAAATAATTAAATGTCTATAACAGAATGCTTTAAAACAAATGTACTGGCTGTCCAAATTTAAAAACTAGAAAGAGAAGAAAAATAATCTATTAGAAAGTAGGAGAAAAGAATATTCAAGATAAAACTTTATATAAATGAAGTAAAATCCAGAAAGGGTAGTAAGGAAAAAGGTCATTACATATATGTAGAAATACAATTCATTTTGGTATAGTGATCTTGAAATTTATAACCTAAACTTAGTTATTAGATGTAATAACTTTTTGTAGGTTCTTAGAATTTTATATGTACTTCTTCTTTTTCCATCCATATGCCTTTTCTTCAGTTTTTCTTGTCATGTTGCGCTAGCTAGCTTCTGGTATAAGCTGCATTTTAAAAAGTGAAAGTATTCAATCTATCACCATTTTGTGTGATATTAGCTGTTGGCTTTAGATTTCTTTTCATTACCAGTTTGCTAAAGTTTGATCATGAGTTGATACAGAATTTTGTCAAATGCATTCTCTAGATTTATTGAGATACCACTTTTTTGTTTAGTGATTTGGTGAATTACATTGTTTGTTTGATTTTACAAGGTTGAATCCACTTCATATTTTTGGGATAAATACCACTCAGTCTTGATGCATTATTCTCTTAACATATTGTTAGATTCAATATTTTGTTAAGGATGTTTACATCTACATTTATAAAACTTCTCTGAAACTTTCTTTGCTGCAAGACATCTGTCTTATTTTTGTCTCTGGGTAACACTGGCCTCAAAAAATGTTGGGACATGTTCCACCACTTGCACTTTTTGTGAAGAATTTGTGTGGTATTGGTATGATCTCTACATTAAATATTTGGGAAAACGTGCTAATGAAGCTATTTGGGCCTGGTGTTTTCTTGAAGGGAAGGTTATTAACAGTGAATTTTATTTTTTAATAAATAGAAGGTTTCTAGTTAATCTATTTCTTTTTGTGACATCTTTGGTAATATATGAATTTAAGAATTTTTTAATTTACTTTTGTCACATTTATTAGCACAATTTGCATAGACACCTTTGATGCACCATAAGCCTTAAATTTCTTCATTGATGAACTGCTGATACCTTCTGCTTCAAGTGAGAATTAGACTGCGAGCAGATGTTTTTCAATAGCCCTGCTCCACCCTCAAATGTCAGTAAGTCCTGCACACCTGTGCCTCTGAGGCATGCTCTCTTCATCTTCCTATAGTAGATTGCTGTTGCCTGTGACCCGGGCACAACTCTGTGTGTGAGTAGATTGTGGAGTTATTGATTCTCCCTCACCAGCACCAGCCTTAAATAGACTGTGTATCTGGATCTCATAGGTAGGAGAGTCTCAATGTGCCCGCCAGTAGCTGATAATTTTGCTTTTCTACTCAGTGCAGGGTTTAGAGTGCAGTTGGTTTCCTGCTCTCACATTTTTCCATGGCAACCAAACTCTGCCTTGTATTATTGGGGTTAAAAACATCCTGCCTTTTCTCCAACAGTATGTGTCTTCTGCCTAGTGTCAATGCACAGTGGTTTGGGGCAATGTTTCTACTTTTTCTCCAGCTGCATCCTACCCATGCCAAGAACCAGGGAACTGGAATTCTTCCTGACCTTGCCCCAGTGGCAGGCATCTTTTAGCTAATGCCAGGGAAGGATCAGGAACAGGCCACTGTGTACACATGTTGCCTGGAGTGCGGAATAGCTTCTCCAGGTATTACTGCTGTACCCTCAACCGTGGTCAGACCCGGAACACTTGAACTAACGCGAGGAGTTTCTCAGGTTTTCCCCAGCCCCACTCTTTTTTGTTGTCTCCGGGGGGAGGCCTGTAGAAAAGAAGTGACAAGTAGATGAAAACTCCCCTTTATCTAAGGCTCTTGAGGACTCTAAAGTATGATGCTAGCCCACATTTAGCCTTTAGGGGTTGTTACTACTTTAGTTGTTTTTTTCTTATCTGCTTTTACGGATGCCACCTTCTCTTTCCATGCTCTGTTGGTGATAAAGAGTTTGTGTGTACCATCGCTCTCTAGAATCTTTTTGGAATTCAGTTTATCTACTTTGTTTTGTGATCTCAGTTCAGAGAGGGGGGGAAAAAGTGAGAAAACAAGAGAAGTAAGAGTTTTAAAATTATAATTTTAAAGTTTATTCAGATCTCGCCGAAGGCTTCTGGTCAAGGTGGTGGTGTAGGTAAATGCGTTAGTCACATCCTCCCACAACCACATAAAAATTACAACCAATCTACAGAACAACCATCGTTCAGAACTGCCTGAAATCTAGCTGAATGGAAGTCCTGCAAGTAAGGATATAAAAAAGAAAACACATTGAGACCGGTAGGAGGAGCAGAGATGCGAAGTAGGCTGGTCCGTCAACCAAGTGTGGCAAATAAAAATTAGGAGGAATATCTCAGTGGTGGAGGTCCCCCCTGAGGAGAGGGGGTCCCAGCTCCACATCAGGCTCCCTAGCCCAGGGTTCCAGTGCCAAGAAGAGATGTCCCCATAAGTTCTGGCTGTAAAAAACAGCGGGGATTGTGTCTGAGTGAGACAATGGGCTACTGGAGTCCCAGACAGTTCCTCTTAAAGGTTCCCCACAGACTTACTTGGACTCACTCCCTCTGAATTTTAGGGTTGGGGTACTAGCTCAAAAGGCACCAGGGACATATGGGAAGGAACTGAATTGTCTAGCATCAGGGCAAGAGCTGGAGGGGCAGCTTTCTCCCAGACAGAAGTTCTGACAGCGGCCATGATTTCTTTTCAGAGCCCTCCTCTTTGACAGAGCTGGCTGGCAGGTACCATGTCTGAGTCTCCATTAGCCTGGCTATCAGTGGTTGCCCCATCCTGGTGATTCTCTAAGACCCTGCCTCAACAACTTGCAGGTCCATTGTGGTGCTTCCAGTGGTTTTTCCATGCAAATTGACCTGTTTTGGCTCATCTTCAGACTTTTCTAAAAACTCTTGCACAAGCAGCATCTGGCCCTAGCACACCATGTAACTCTTGCTATATGACCCCAGGCCAGGCACTAGCAGCAGCCAGCCTTGGTTTGCAGAGTGGCCTCTCCTGGGCACCTCCAAACCCAGCGCAAGTAGCAGTCATCTACAGATCACTTTGAAACTCCTGCCGGTGGCCCCATGCAGAAGACAGAAAGAGGCTGACCTTGGCCTGAACCTCCCAGGAGGCCCCAGATCCAGCACACCCAATAGACAGTTTTAGACCATGTTGAAGTACCACCTAATCATCTCCATAAGTGACACACTCAAGGGACAGACTCAGAGGGCACCAGAGGCCTGCTGAAGTAAGTCCTGCTCCATGGAAAGAGCCCCTACAAAGCTAATTTTCCATGGTAGTCATGACCAGTCCTTGCAGCCCGTAGACCTGGAGTAAATTCCTCCTACTGATATGCCAATAGCAGTTAAGGCTCAACTACAACAGGAGGGTGTACACAGCCCGCACAGAATGGGTGGTCATACCTGGAGATCCCATTGCAGGTGATCATAAGGCTGTCCCCTGAACCCTATAGGGCACCTACTACATTAGGCCTCTATCAAGCCTAAGAGACCTAGCAGCTCTACCTAACATATAGAAACAAACACAGGAGGCTCCCAAAATGAGCAGACAAAAAAACATGACCCAGATGAAAGATCAGAACAAAACTCCAGAAAAAGAGCTAAACAAAATGGATACAAGCAACCTAGTAGATGCAGATTATAAGGATTCTTAATGAATTTAGGAGAAGAATAAATGAACTGAAAGAGAACTTCAACAGCATAAAAAAGGACATGGAAACTATAAAGAACCAGTCAGAAATGAAGGATACACTAAATGAAATGAATAATTTACAGGGAATCAACAGTAGAGTAGATGGAGCTGAGAATAAAATCAGTGATTTGGAATATTAGGAAGCAAACAAACAAACAAACAAAACCAATCAGAACAGAAAAAAGAATCCAAAAGAATGAGGATAGTGTAAGGAGCCTCTGAGAAAACTTAAAGTGTACCAACATTCACATGGTGGGGGGCCTAGAAGAAGAAGAGAGAGAGCAAGAAATTGGAAATCTATTTGAAAAATTAATGACAGGAAATTTCCCTAACCTGTTGGGGGAAATAAGGAAATAGACATACAAGACCAGGAAGCACAAAGTCCCACACAAGATGAACCCAAAGAGTCTCATGCCGAGACACATCATAATTAAAATGCAAATATTAAAGACAAGAGAGAATCTTAAAAGTAGCAAAGCAGTTAGTTACCTACAAGGGAGCTCCCATAAGACTGTCAGCTGATTTTTCAACAGAAATTTTGTAGTTCAGAAGGGACTGGCAAGAAATATTCAGAGTGATGATATACAAGGACCTACAGCCAAGAATACTCTTCCTAGCAAAGCTACTATTTAGAATTAAAGGGTAGATAAAAGAATTTCCCAGACAAGAAATAGCTAAAAAAGTTGATCATAACCAAATCAGTATTACATGAAGTGTTAAATGGTCTCTTTTTAAGAAGGAAAAAAGAAGATTAAAAATATGAACAATAAAATGACAATAAATATATATCTATCAACAATTGAATCTAAAAAAAGATAAACAAGCAGAACAAACAGACTCATAGATACAGAGAACGTTTTGATGGTTGCCATATAGGATGAGGATGGGACAATGGGTGAAAAAGTTAAAGGGATTAAGTACAAATTGGTTGTTACAGAATCATCATAGGGATGTAAAGTACAGCAGAAGGAATATAATCAATAATATTCAAATAACAATGTATGGTGTCAGGTCGAGATTTATCGGGCTGATCACTTAGTAAGTTATGTAATATCTAATCACTGGGGTGTACACCTGAAATATAATATTGTATGACAACTGTAATTGAAAAACAAAATATTTTAAAAAATTATTGGGTTGGCCAAAAGTTTATTTTTTTCTGTAAGATGGCTTTAGTAATACTTAGTTGTCTTAAAGTTTATTCAAAACAACTTTGTTAAATTGTGATAGCTGTCACATCAGTGTGCATTTTAAAAACCTTATCAAAATCGGTGAACTTTTTGTGTAGCCATTTTAATATTAAAGATGGAAGAAAATATGCAACATTTTTGGCACATAATGCTTTATTATTTCAAGAAAGGTAAAAATGCAACTGAAACACAAAAAAATATTTGTGCAGTGTATGGAAAAGGTGCTGTGACTGATGGAATGTATCAAAAGTGGTTTGCGAAGTTTCATGCTGGAGATTTCTCTCTGGATGATGCTCCGTGGTCAGGTGGACCAGTAGTAGTCGATACTGATCAAATAGAGACATTAGCTAAGAATAATCAGTGTTACAATGTGCGAGAGACAGCTGACATACTCAAAATATCCAAATCAATAGAGTATTGGTGAAAATGAAAAATATGTCTTTTATTTTGAGCCAGCCCAATAAATGAACTTTTTGGCTAGCCCAATAAAAAAAGAATATTGAGAACGCAGAAACTTCCACTGAACCTAAAACTGCAATGTAAAATGAGGTACCATTGAGTTTGTTAAACTCTAAATTGAAATCCAAGATTATTTCCCTACCAATTCACACGCCACAGTAACTTTATATCTAAAGTATATATATGTACTTATATGTTTATATATATATACATACTTAGAGTGAACTTGTTTGAATAAAAAATCTATGTGATTATTTTATATAATAAAAATATAAATAAAGTGAAAAATAAAAATGAAGTTAATGAATTGTTAAGCACTGAATGAACAAAGCAAGTTTATTCAGATTTTTTTGTATTTGTAAGGTAAGAGCAATATCCCTTAAGGTTTTCTATATCATAGGTGGAAACAGAATTCTGGATGCTCCTTTAAGTAGAAAACCTTGGAGACAGTATATCTTTAGTTAAATCATGAACACACATTTTGAGAATGGACTGCTTCACCCTATAAGCCCATGCTTACACACCCGAAAACTATTCAGGCTTCGCTCTTCTAAAGATGGTATGAGGAGAGTATTGTCTCGGCGTGCGTGTCCCTGGTAGGATCCAGACTGGTTAAGGTCAGACTCCAGAAGTACCTTCTTTGTGAGGAAATTACTTGGTCAAGGATTTAGCAGTCCATTACTGCACATTGTCTCCCTTGAGATAATCTGAGCCAAAACACTTAAAAGAAAGACCGTCTGCTGGAAATCTTTCACTTGGAACAAAAAGCCCAGTTCTGCTTCCTGGTATATGTCGTCAAATATACCAGGAACAAAAAGCCCAGTTCTGCTTCCTGGTATATTCGGTCATTTGAACAAATATTTATTTAGTGTTTACTATGTGTTAGGCTCTATTCTATGCGCTGAAGGTAGTATAGTGAGTAAGACAAAGATCTCGCTTTCACTGTGCTCACTTTCTTATAAATAATAGATACTCTACAAAAATGTGATTGGACCTATAATATAACTGCAGGTTCCAATAGTAAAAAAGAAGCAGTGTAAGGAAATAGGAAGCAAGAGCGGCTGCTGTGTAAATGCGACGATCAAAAGTAAGTGCACATGTTATTAAATGGCTGAGCTTATGCCACCAAGGAAACAGTGGTTGGGTGGTCAGGGCATAGTAAGTGAAGGACTGTAAGACTCATGGAAAATGACATGTCAGTGAGTTTAGAATGTATTTGGAGGAATAATACGGAGGTTTAACATATCAGAGTCATGTGTTATTAAAAAAAGAATACGGATAAAGGGTCGGAAGTACTGGTATTAGTGAAAGTGAGTTGTACAAATTCAATATTGATGATATTTAGATCTGAGCCATTTGATAAGTGTTTGAAAAGGTGTTCCTAAATCATATATTTGCAATATCTAGAGTAAGTTAGGGGAAAAAGAAAAGAGTTGGAATTTTGTGGAAGCCTAAATCCTAAAATTTCTTTTTAAAATACAGTTCCTTGCTTTCAAGTGAACATATCAAGTTGAAGTAAACTGACCTACCTTATGAAATAAGCATAATTTATAATTGGAGCATTAATGTTTTTCTAATTAAGAGTACCTATAAAGTACTTCCAAAGTTGCTTCTAAGTCATTGACATAGGTTCCTCTTCATATCGTTTACATACAATGTTAATAATGGATTAAACAGATCCTGTTTCAAAATGTGTGGATTTAAAACCCTATATTTTGGTCCTAAATATCACAAATCTTTACGAGACTGTGCTGATTGAAGTTAGTCTAAATTTATGAGGTTTCCTTGTTTCTATTCTGGTTGCTTTCTTGAACCGCAGTCTGTCAGGAGCCAGATCAGAAACTTCAGATGCTCACAGCAGCCCAGAAACAGAAAGGGTGATCTTTTGAGAGGTAGTGCAGGCCAATGTTTTAAGGTTAAAACATACCAAGAGTGATGCTTTCATATTTTGGGATTCAGAGTGATTATCACAGAGTCCCCAAGGATGAAACAGAGATTCATCTACCCTGTGTTCATTTTGTCAAAGTCCAATTTTTAATAAAGTTACAATTCTACTAAAATGAGAAATTTCTTTATGGCTTCTGTTTTATATTCGACACAGCATATAAAGGAAAAAATTGAACTTCATTTTTAAGTTTTATTTTTTAGGGTATGCAATGTGGTACCTCAAAACATATACATTGTAAAGTGATTATCACAATACAGTTAATTAACACATCTATCATTTCACATAGTTATTTTTTTTGTGAGGTGAGAACATTTAAATTTTACTCTCTAAGCACATTTCAATTACAGTTGACTCTTGAACAACAGGAGGGTTAGGGACACCAACCCACTCACAGTCAAAAATCCACATATAACTTTTGACTCCCCCAAAACTTAAATACAGTTTGCCTTGGTAAACACTTGCATTTGGTTCCAATAACCCCTCCCCACATGGATATCAAAATCCATGGGTGCTCAAGTCCCTTATATAAAATGGCCTAGAACTGCAGATTCCCACACAGTTGGCTGAATCCTCAAATACTAAACCTGCAGATGCAGGGGGCGACTGCATTGGAAAAAATCCACGTATGAGTAGACTCACACAGTCCAACCTGTGTTGTTCAAGGGTTAACTATATTTAACACAGTGTCATTAACTATAGCCCCCATACCGGACATCAAGTTTCTGGACTTTGTTCATGCTGCATAACTAAAACTTCGTAAGCGTTGTTTGACCAACACCTCCCCTTACCCCACCTCCCAGACCCTGGCAATCTGTGAGTTCAACTTTCTCAGATTCCATGGCGAGTGAGTTCACACAGCATTTGTCCTTCTTTGTCTGGCTTATTTTACTTAGCATAATGTAATCAAGTTTAATCCATGTTGTCACAAATGGAAAGATTTTCTTCTTGTTTGTGGCTGAATAATATTCCATTGTGTGTGTTTACATGTATGTGCGCATATCTCACATTTTATTTTCCATTCATCTGTTGATGGACACTTAGGTTGTTTCTGCATCTCGGCTACTGTGAATAATTCTACAATGAACATGGGGATGGGGGAAAAATCTCTTCGAGATACTGATTTTATTCCTTTGGATTTGAAGTAGAATTACTGGATTATACACTAGTTCTATTTTTAATTTTTTGAGAATCCTCCATACTGTTCATAATGGCCATACCAATTTACATGCCCACAGAGTGCACAAGGGTTCCTTTCATCCACCCTCTCATCAACGCTTAAGACTTTGTGAAAAACTTTAAAGGTTCTAACATTTTATGTTTTGAGATCACTCAGGGAAAATGGAGGAGTCTGTTTTCCAGAGATTGGAAAGGGAAGAGGGAATCTACTAGAAATCAAGAAGAAACATTGAGAACTACAGACTGATTGGGAACAAATTTTGATTGTATCAGCTGATTTTATTAAAAACTAAAACATGCCTAGATACTTTAAATGAGTTCCAGTTTCCAAGCTTTGATGAATTTCATTCCAAGGCACTGAAAATACTCTCAGAGGTGATTATAAAATCAATGCTAGTAATTATATGGAGTTGCAGATCAAGTAAGAAGCGGCAGAATATAGGTTATGAACAAACTTTCAATTTTCAAAACTTGGAAGGCAGTGGATTTTGGCTGAAAATGTGAGTTTCCCATAAATTCTCTGTGCAATTCTACAACTCTGTTAGGCAGATGGTTTCTGAATATTGATAAAACGGGTTTACTAGAAACATGAAAACTTTCTAAGAGGTCTTACTAACCAAGTTAACTTTATTTCCTTTTAAAAATACTAAAAATACTAAAAATACAGTGTATTTTGAGGCATGTGGCATACTCCCTCATTAATACACTAAGACATACGGAAATACATTGTGAAACTGATCACGGTCTAGATTAGAGCGTTCAAGTAACTTTCTTTGGCTCTGCATATTTCCTGTCCCATCAATAACTTCAGTGAAGGTAAACATACACATCTCATACCCCAGCCAAGACTCGGAAGAAATAAAGGGGTGGGTAACATGATAAATGGCAAAATCAGAAATTTAGATCCCAGTAGATAGAAACAGTGAGTTAAAATGATATCTAATCAAAATAACAAAAAAAATAAACAGTGAACTAATTTTTAAAAATCAACCATAGAACATAGACCTAAATTAATCTGGGGCTCAAAAACTACCTATTCACTGACAGGCAGGCTGAGAATATTGCTTTTTTTTCTTTTCGTTTTGCTTATTCTTCTAATAAGTCTGCCCATGTTAAGAGATGACTCTTTAAGGAGGGACAGTGCCTGGGACAATGTGTATTGGGACAGGCTTAGCAGGAATCAACCATCCTGGCTTACACTTTTTCTGGGTCCCAGACTGTGGCTGGAAAAGAAACTGGTAAAGGATTTACAAAATAGGACATTTGACTTTGGGTGGTGAACACACAATACAATACACAGATGATATATTATAGAATTGCACTGTTGGAACTTATATAATTTTATTAGCCAATTTCACCTCGATAAATTCAATAAAGATTAAAAAAAACAAAAAACTAAAATAAGACATTTGTCTAAGTCACGGGTTTTAATTTTTGGAACAAAGGACGGCAAAATCAGGCCTGTAGTTGAAACCCAGCCCTCTGCCTGTTTTTGTAGGGCGAGTGGGCGAACAGCGGTGTTTACATGTTGAAATGGTTGAAAATAACCAAAAGAAGAATAGTACTTCATGACACTTAAAAATTACATGAAATTCAAATTAAAGTATCCATAAATAAAGTTCTATTGGAACACAGTTCCACATTTTGCCATTAAATAGTCTTCTGCTTTGTCTTAATGACCCTAGAGCACTCTCTCTCTCTCTTTTATTGTACAACATATATGATGAATCCCTCATTAAGGTACACTTGTGCTTTAAAAATTTTTTTTGAAATGCTTTTAAAACCAGTACCACTATCACATATTACCATAATAAACTTTACATGTCTATCACAGTAATTAGGTACACAGAGATATTTTCCCTAAGTCCTACTTCTTAAAAACATTAAAGCTTTGTTATATAATTTTTAATTCCAGAATTTATATTTTAATCATAAGGAACTGATTTATTTTGGAGAATATTTTAAGTGAAAATCCTCAGTTCTTTACATACATAATTTAAAATTTTGTCTTATAAATTAAGAGTTTTGTCCATATGATAACTACAAATGTAACTATTAAAGAGGAAAAGGAGAACTCAAATTATATTTTAATAATTTAATCAGCTGGTAAAATCATTAAATTGTATAAAGAATGTGATAGGAAAATATCAGAAAAATACTTTCTACCTTTCTTTGACATTTCAGCTACTAAAATAATAACCAAATCTTTCATCAGAAAACTTTATTCTGTCAGGGTTTTAAAAAAAATGTTGGAGTTAATTTTAATTTCCCATCAAACACTTAAATTTTATGATTAAGATAAGATTCTGAAATTATTTGCTAACAACTGGAAATTTGTCCATCCCTGGCAATTTTTCTCCAGGCAAGCTTTCCATACGTGGGCATTAGCGACATGAAAGCTGTGGACAAATCACTAGGGCCACCCGGGGTGTGCAGGGGAAGTCAGAGAAGAAAGGAAAAGGGCAGGAACCTGCGATAACTAAGTTGCCAGTAGTTGTTTTCACCAGTACTTCTTTCAGAGGCCTGAAACTCAGCCTCCATATCTTAACCGGTTTTGAAGGTGGGCTTTTTTTTTTTTAACTTTCTGTCTGAAAAATGAGTACTTGTTGACATAGTATATATGAGTTTCCTCTTGTCATTTCACTTCAGATACCTGAAAGGCTGACTAATTGACAAATATTCAACTAGTCTCCGGTGCAGGATGAATAAAGTAAAAAAAAAAATTCATGATGATAATTCCTCATGCAGAATGCTAGAAATTCATAAACCTAAGAAGAGACACAACACCATAAGGCTCAAACTTTGGTCTTCTTCTGTTTTCTATCTGCACCAGGACCTTGGTGATATCACCTGGTCTCTTAAATCTGAAGTACAGATATCTCTTAATTTACAATGTGGTTGTTTTGATAAACTCATAAGTCCAGTATATTACAATTTGAAATGCATTTAGTACACCTAACCTACCAAACACCATAGTTTCTTAGCCTTGCCTATTATAAAAGTGCTCAGAGCACTTATATGTTGGCCTACAGTTGAGCAAAATAATCTCACTGCAGCTGCCCAGCATTATGAGAGAGTATTATACTGCCTATCTCTAGCCTGGGGAAAGATCAAAACTCAAAATTATAAGCATCATTTCTATTGAACGAGCATTGCTTTTGCACCATTGTAAAGTTGAAAAATTGTAAGTTGAACCATCATAAGTCGGAGACCATCGATACATTTACAAGGCTATAACTCCCACCGTTACATATCTAGCATAAACCTTCTCTTGAACTCTAAATACACATGTACACAACTCCATAGTCAACATTGCCAATTGAGTACCTGAAAGGATCACAAACTCAGCATGTCCTAAGTTGAAATTCCAATATTCTCCTAGAACTTTTCCACCTGAAGCTCTTCCCATCTCAGTAAATGCTATCTCTTTCCTTGTAATTGCTCAAACCAAACACTTGGAAGTCATCCTTGATGCTTCTCGTTTTCCCCCATCCCACATGCAATCCGTCAAGAAAACCATTAACTCCACCTTCTAAATAAACTCAGAAACCAAGTGCTCTTCACTATCTCCAAAATTACCCTCCTGGCATGATCCACCTTCATACCTTCCTTGTATCATTGTAGTAACCCTAACAGATCTCCCTGCTCACTCTGCTGCCCCCTACCCTTGCTCTCCTGCATCAAGTCTCAACACAGCAGCCACAAGGATCCTTTTAACATCTGCCAGATCACATCATTCCTCTGCTCAAAATATGCAATGGCTCCCCTCTTCGCTCAGTGTAGAATTCCAGTCCTTACAATGCCAATCAAAGTCCTCCCAGATCCAGACCTGGCTGGTGTGGCTCAATTGGTTGGAGTGTCATCCCATAGCTGAAAAGTTGAGGGTTCAATTCCTGGTCCTGCAGAAGACAATCGATTGGTGTTTCTCTCTTGGATTGATGTCTCTTTCTCTTCCTCTTTCTAAAAATGATTTTAAAATGTGCTTTGGTGAGGATGGAAAAAAATGGGGGAGTGATTCCAGATCCAGCGCTCTCATTATTTTTCCTTCACATTAATTTTCATTATCTGTATTGATTATGTATTTGCTCCTGGAACAAACTACCACAAACTTAGTAGCTTAAAAAATAAATGTATTATATAAGATGTTATAAGAACTATGAGAGTTCTTTGGGTCAGACATCTGATGCGGGTCTCACTGGGCTAAAATCCAGGTATCAACAGGGCTGTTTTCCTACTGGAAGCTCAAGAGGATACTCCATTTCCTTACTTTTTCCAGCCTCTCTTGCTGACCCCTTCCTGAAACCAGGTAAGAAATATCTTATTATTCCTGCCATACATTGCATATTTCCATAGAAAAGATTTTTGTTCACATTGCAGGTATTTAATGTATTGGACTCACCACCAAAGCAATTACTCAGCTTTGTAATTAAGTAGGGCATGTATATGCCTGCTTTTGTAGTGGACATAAATCACTATCTGCCAACTTAGCTGTGCAAGTCATTTTTATTTTTCATAACTCAAATTAATATCTGAACTGAAGCTACCATTTTACTGAACTAGTGGAAAACTGAACATCTATCCTTCTAGGGATAGTTCTGGGGTCTCATATTGAACCAAGACATTGATGGGGAATGGACTGAAAGGCAGGACTTAGCCATCCATTGTAGGTCCAACAGATGGCCATAGAGACCTCATCTCTCATGTCTGCCTCTCTTCTTCAAGTCCACCGGCTGCCTACTGGGACCCAAGGGTCTCCTGCAAGGATACCTGTGCCCAAGAGTACTGCTTCAAAAGGGGGACAGGGCCTCTCTCTTATCTTCAGACCCACAGACCTCTCTCTCTTGCTTCTATCAAGCTGAATCAATCTTTTAAAAAGCTGTTCTCTCCATATCTCTTAGACATTCTAGGCCTACAAATCCAATTCTCCCTTTTTCATCCTCTGAAAACATTCTCGGTTCTTCTAAGAGCTTGGACTTTTGGAAAGCAAAAGCCTTGGACTTGCACATTATTTCTGCTTTTCACCCTGCCATACAGCTTTCTGAGGACATGAACAGCTGGCTTCCCCGGGGAGGAAAAATGGAAGAGAAAAATTATATAAACAATAATATATCAAATGATACAAAACAGTTTTAAAACTACCTTTTCTCAGGTGAAGAACATTGCCTCAGGGCCGTTAAATTCACCTACTACTTGCTTCGCTAAGTGATTTTGTAGCAAACATGTTTCCTCTCAGATAAACTGGGCAGGGAGTTTTAACTTTAATTTAAAAAGTGATTTTTGAAATTTCACATGTAGTTTTTCAACCAGATGATCTTTCAAAAATAGCACCTTGAATGGAACTGATTATAAAGTCTTATCATTGTACACAATCAGAGCCATAATAAACAATAAACCTAACTGAAGACTAGCTTTACTCTGAAGTCTTCTACAAATAAGAGAAGGCCATTTAGCGTCAACACTGCTTCAAGATTTAGAAGATTTTCCTGTACCGAGATTTCTCCCCATGCCTAATTTATTGAAACCGTCTTTTAAGTCTTTTTCTGTAGCTCACAGAAAACTTTCCTTTGAGTCATTTCTTTCTGAGAACTCACTTTTCTTTAAATAATACATGCATAACCTTTTTAGGAAGGAAGAAAAGTAGCTCCCTTTTCTAATGGCCATAACAAATAATTCTTTTCTTGTTTAAGTTTTTATTTTGATAAAATATAGATACATTGATTGGTCGATTCAACCATTTTAAACATACAATTCACTGGTTTTTAAGTACATTCACAATGTTGTAAAAACTGTTGCTTATTATCTGTCTCAAAACATTTTTATCACCGTGAGTTGAACTCTGTAACCATTAAGCAAAAACTTCCTTTGCTCCTAGCCCCGGTAACCTCTGATCTACTTTCCATTTTAATGTATTTGCTTGTTTTAAATATTTTATATAAGTGGAATCATACAATACATGCCCTATTGTTACTGGCTCATTTCACTTAGCAATGATATCTCAAGGTTTATCCATGTTGTAATATGTACCTGAACTTCATTCCTTGTTATTGCTAAATAATATTCCATTGTATCTCCACACCAGAAGTTGTTTATCCATTTTTTTCTGTTGAAGGACACTTGGGTTGTTTCTGTCTTTTGACTATTGTGAATAACACTGCAATGAATATTGATGTCAAAGTATCTGTTTGAGTCCCTGTTCTTCATTCTTTGAGCTATGCATCCAGAAAAGGAAAAGCTTGATTATTAGCTAATTCTATGTTAAATTTTTTGAGGAACTGCCAAACTACTTTCTACAGTATCAGCACCATATTACTTTCCCTTCAGTAACACACAAGGATTCTAATTTCTTCACATCCTCGCCAACACTTATTTCCCACTTTTTTTGGTTTTGCTTTGTTTTTATTAAGGCCATCTTAGTAGGTGTGAAGTGGCATCTCATGTTTTTATTTGCATTTCTCTAGTGACTAATGATACTGAACAGGTTTTCATGTGCCTGTTAGCTAATCGTATATTTTCTTTGGACAAATGTCCACTCAGGTCCTTTGCTCATTTTTTTAAAAAGTAGACTTTATTATTTAGAACAGTATTAGTTGCAAAGAAAAATGGAGAAGAGGATACAAAAATTTCTCATATACCCTCTACTCCCCCCCAGTACACAGCCTCCCCCACTACCAAAATTTTATATCAGAGTGGTACATTTGTTACAATGATCCTACATTCATACAGCATTATCACCCAAAGTTAATAGTTTACGTTAGGGTTCCCACTTGGCGTTGTACATTCTATGGGTTTTGATAAGAGTACAACAACAGTTATCCACCATTACAATATCATAACAATGGTTTCACTGCCTTTAAAGTCCTCTGTGCTCTGCCTATGCATCTCTCCCTTCTCCCTAGTGACCACAGACATTTTCACTGTCTCCATGGTTTTGCCTTTTGCAGAATGTTATTTAGTTGGAATCATATAGCATGTATCCTTTTCTGATCGGCTTCTTTCACTTAGTAATATGTATGTGAGATTCCTCCATGTCTTTTTATGGGTTGATGGCTCATTTTGTTTTAGCGCTAAATATTTGATTGTCTGGATACATGCAATTTATTTATTCATTTGCCTACAGAAGGACATCTTGCTTGCTTCCAAGTATTAGCAATTATGAATAAAATTACTGTACAGATTTCTCCCACTCTCTGAAAGTAGAGAGTTCCTATGAAACTTTTTAAAAGTCAAAATGGTGAAAAGCACAGAGTATCTCCTGTTTTTCGAAAGGTTGCTAATGTGTAGTAATGATTTTTTTTTATAAAAGTGAAAATCCTCTTCAGATTTGGCTAGTGAAAACAGGTACTGAGGGAAGCCTTTGGTAAAAGCAAAGTGGAGTAATGAGAACTTTCAGGAAGCATGGGGGAAGGAGCATACCTGTAAACATTAGCGTACTTGTTTTGTGAAGACATAAGTTTTCAACACATTTGGTAAATACTGAGAAGTACTGTTACTGGATCATATGATAAGAGTATATTTAGTGTTCCAAAGTATACCATTTTGCATTCCTGCAAGTAGGAGATGAATTTTCTCAATACAGATCTTTTACATATTTTGTTAGATTTGTACATGTGTTTCATTTTGGGGAGTACTAATGTAAATGGTATTGTGTTTTTAATGTCAAATTCCACTTGTTCATTGATAGTATATAAGAAAGCGATTGACTTCTGTGTATTAACTTTTCACCCTGCAACTTTGGTGTGATTGCTTATCATATCAGTTCTAGTTTTTAGTTCTAGGTTTTGCTATGATGGCTTATTAGTTCTAGAGGTGGTTTTTTTGGTCAATTCTTTCAGACTTTCTACATAGGCAATCATGTCATCGGCAAACAAAGATAGTTTTATATCTTTTTTCACAATCCGTATAACTTTTCCTTTATTTATTGCATCAACTAGGACTACAGTGTGACGTTGAAAGGGAGCGATGAGAGGGGACCTTCTTGCTGTGCTCCTGATTCTAGTGGGAAAGCTTCCAGTTTTGCATGACCAAGAATGGAGCAAGCTGTAGGTTTTTTGTAGACGTTTTCATTAGCTAGCTGAAATTATTTATCTCAATCTTTAAAAATAAATCCAGTTTGTTTCTTACACAGTCATTCTTACCCTGTGACTCTTTTGGCCTGTGCAGTAGTATTACAAGGGACTTTGACGTGTGGTTTGCTATTAAAGAGCCAGATTCATCCCACCCCAGCCTGCACCTTCCCCTTCTTTCCTCACTGCCCCACGGAAGCATATCAAGGGTGCTCTTGCAACAAGTCTCTCCTAACCTCCTGGTTCTTATAAATGACTCACCCCCACCTCCCTAAGAATGAATTGTCACACTAATGCTTCATTAGAATATCCCACTTCTTAAATCTTAGAAGTTTGCAGCATGCTAACACAATGATCCTTCATAAATATCATCACCCCATGTAAACAGCCACACTTAGCCTATATTAGTTAGTGATGTAGTGATCGGAAAATAAGCTGAGTGTAGAATGTCAGATTTATTGGCCCAGTTCAGAATTGGAAGCAGAGCCGCATCATACCTGCTCATGTTCCTGCATGGCAATTTTATGGCAGTAGGTATGTTTTTAGCCAGCACGGCTGCATTGTGTATATTGCTGTAATGCGAGGAATAAATGGCTAACATGCAAAAGAGGAAACATAGTTGTAATGTAAGCCATGGTCTTAGGGTCTTTCCATTTCTTTTCTCTTTTAAAAGTACAACTTACATCTGCTCATTTTATAAGTACAGCTTGTAAGAAAAAAGAGAAGATCATAATTGAGACTAGGAATTCAGTATAAGAATGAAATGTGAGAATTATTTTAATACTTTTAATTCCATGATGATACAATTCATGCTAAATAGTTTGGCAGCAGAGCAATTCTGAGTTGGTGTCTTGGAACCACTAACCTCTCAACTAACACAACAGGGCATGTGTTTAGACATTTGACTCATGGTTCTGGTTCTTCTGAGAATATCGCCTCTGCAGGCCTTCCCTAAGGAGCCCTCTCCCACCTCCACCTTCTCCTACGCTGGTGACGGCTGGAGTCCCAGGGGCCTTCTGTTTTGCTTCCAAGGTTGTGTAGCTCTCCCTGCCTCTGTGAGGAGACTCCCTGAGGAGCTCACACGTACCTTCAGCAGCACAGATCTTAGAACTGCGCTGTGCTGGAGCTGTGCCATCTCTTTAAGAAACAGGCCTCTCTCTTGTCTTGACATTTGGTTATTTTTGCTGTGACTATAAGATATAATGGAATAAATCAAGGTAAAGCATGCTAATAAACATGAACTTAAAAAAAACCTGTAATAATATAATCATTACTAAACTGTTGTTTAAATTATTCCCACTTTAAATACAAAAATGATGGCAGTTAACTCTAAGGCATAATAATTTCCACTTTCTTCTGAAAAGGAGCATATTCAAGCTGTCATTATATGCTAAGGACCATTTCCCTAAAAATTGAGGGAATGTTGTACTATCTATCTGTAATTATGCTGCTTCCACAAAACATTTCTCCATAGATCCAAGAAGTAGTACACCATCTGGAAACCTAGTATTGCAAATTCAGTGTATCTGCTAATTATTATGGTATAGGCCTTCCAGATATAATTTTAGGGATTCTAAAAGCACTTGGTAATGATTAACTATGAACATTTCTGTTCGTTATGTATTACTGAATCATGCCATTTCTGTCTTTTAATTTTATAATTACTTGGAGAAATACATAACTTAAAAATACAGGTAGGTCTTAATTTAAGCAAACATAAAAATAAAGATTTATATAAGAATAAATCAGAGTGTGACCATTTATTTTACAGAAAAGAAATAAACAAAACCTTAGATCAGATCAAGTGTTGATATATGATCACCTGTAGACTAATTCCAGCCCAACACCTGTTTTTGTAAATCAAGTTCTATTGGAACATAGCCATGTCCACTCATTTATATTTTGGCTGAGGCTGTTTTCCTGATACAAAAGGGGGAAGTTAAGTTGTTGGAACGGAGACCATATGGCCTGCAAAGCCTAAAGTTTTTACTATCTTGGTCTTTACAGAAAACATTTGCTGACCTGTGGCTTGGATGTTCCAATAGGAATGTTTTCAACAGTAGGCATTTCTGATAAATTAACAGGTTTTCTTTATAAAACGTAAGCTTGCTCATGATTTTTTGAGAATGCATGTATTATTTATGAGGACACCCACATGCATAATAATTTTAAAAGGTTCTCTCATTTCCTTTCAGTGCAGGAGGTCATTGGTTAATGTTCTATTAAACACTGAGAGGAGATGGATCATTCTTGGTCCCATCCTTGTATTCTTCCCTCTGTACATTAAAGACAGCATCGTTTATCCATAACCAGAAATCTGTGTGTCGATTTCCTGCCAATGCATTGGCAGGGGTGAAGAGAGTGCAAAGAACAAATTGGCCTTTGGTTTTTAACGCTTGTCAATATCCTCTGTTTTCTGGTCCCTCACTTTTACAGGGTGCAGATCCACTGCACGGATTAGAACCCCTCGGCCTTGGGTCAGCTGTCCTCTCTCTTTTCTGCTCCTGTACCCAGGCTGCTCTGTAGCATTGGAGCGCCAGACAGTCGTGACTTTCCTGTAACTTTGGCCAGGTTTTCCTAGAATCTTGTCCATATATATCTCCAGTCACTCTCATTTCTCATTTCCGTAAGAGTTACTGTACAACTTCACAACTTTTCTCCTCTCATGAATCTCTGTTAAGGGATTATCCTCACCTCCTCTGTTATCCAACAGAAAGTTCTCAGTGTTCACCTCCAATGGGCACTAAATCTCTAAAACTAATTAGTATCTGCTTTTCCTCAATTTTGAGATGAAAAGATCACATTGTCCAATCAGACTCACACAATCAGAGCTCCTATCCCTTATGAAACTTACTATTATTTTTAAGTATACAAGTATTCAGGAGGCACAGATGAAGTAGAGAGAGATCCAAGACCCCCAGCACAGCTCCTCATACTCAGCACTTTATGCCTAAAACATCTGCCCCTAGCCCTGGTCCTTGATTTCAACTCGACCTTCCTTAACAGCCACTTTCCTTCAGGTCAGATGATGCCTCCTCGTTTGCCGAAACTCAATTCAGATGACACTTCTTTTGATAAACTTTCCCTGCATTCTTGTCTGGAAGGAGATGCTCACCTATGTGCTCCCATATGGCCAATGCTCTACTATATTATGGCCACTTGGTTGTATTGTAACTGTTTTCCCATCTCTTTTCTGGATGGTAAGCATCTTACAAGTGGAGGCTTTTTCTTTTTCTGTATCTCTAGCCACTAGCATGGTGCCTGCACCAAAATGGTGTTCAATAAATGTTTATTAAAGGATAAAAATATTAAGGATCTATGCCCTCTGATACACTATAGGGTTAAAGGGAAGAAATCAGCATAGGAAGAAGTGATGAAACCATAATGTAATAAGAGTTATTATAGATACAAAAAGTTGTAGGAACATCGGAGGAAATTACTAACTCTGTTCCAGGGAGTCACAGAGAATCTCATAAAGGCAGAGGAGGAGGAGGAAAGCTGCATTTTGAGGAGAGAATAGATTTTTGTCAGGCAAAGACGAGGGAGAAGGATGTGTTGGACAGAGAAAATAGTAGATCTGAAGTCATCATTATCATTCTGCAATACTCAAAAATAACTATGAAAATTAGGTAGCTCATGTGATAAATTATTCAAGTTTTATGCTTTTGTTTAGTTATAGAAAGCATCTGGTATTTCGGTACTTACAAAGGAAATGAATTTAGCCTAACATTTGTATTATTGGATGATGAAAGTATTTTTAAAACCAGTGCATAACTTGAAGACAGATTTTTTTGTAGATCATTATGCAATGATTAATACAGATGTACTATGAATTATTGATTTAGCAAGCAATTGAGTTTTAAAACTACTAAAACTAAATTTATAAGCATTTTATTTTTTAATGATTCATGCATGTAAGTATACAAACCAGTTATTTGTATTTGAAAGAACAACAAATATTGTTATTAATCAAATGTTCAAGTAACAAAGGAAAGTTCTCCATCAATTGCCCTAAAGTTCCTGATGCCCTTTGAACCATATGGTAAAATTTTTACTATGAAAAAGGATCAGAAAGACAGTTAATGTAAAAGGAGCCAATGACATATAATTTTAAGGGTAGTACTGCTATGACCTGAATGTGTGTGTCCCCCCCAGATTCATATGTTGAAATCCTAACTACAAGTTGATGATGGTATTAGGAGGTGGGGCCTTTGGAGGTGATTAGGTTGCAAGGGTTTTCCCCTCATGAATGAGATTAGTGCCCATATAAAAAAGGCCTGAGAGGGCTTCCTCGACCAGTCCACCATGTAAGACACAGCAAGAAGGCACCCTTTGTCTCCCTGCGCCTTGATCTTAGACTTGCCAGCCTCCAGAACCAAGAGAAACAAATTTCTGTTATTTATCAGTTATCCAGTTTATGGTATTTTTTATAGCAGCCCAAACCAACTGCTGTATAGTATTTGTTATTAATCAAATGTATTATACACAGCAGCTGATATATATATCAAAAAATCCCAGTTATATGTAGTGAATTATAATTTGCAACAAGAATCATATTACTTACTGAGTGTTGACATTATCAATATGATTTAATACTCATCACTGGCCAAGTGTGGCAAATAAATGGTCTGGGAGAAGGCACAGGAGACACTTAAGAGGTTACGAATATTTCCTGTGCTCTCAGTATTTACCCGTATTGTCTGCAGGGTCCGAGGCCTCTGGAGTAACGCAGCACAGGGTCAACAGGAACACTTATACCAGAGACCCTAGGCCCTGCCCAGAGGATTCCATTTTCTACATCGATGGGGAAACTAAAGCAACAAAGATATATAACGGAAACAGTATAGAAGGGTCACAGAAGGAACAACAGAAACAGTGGTTCTCAACGAGAGGTGAATTTGTCCCCTGTCCCCCTTCTGCCCCCAGGAATATTTGGCCACGTCTGGAGATATTTCTAACTGTCACAAGTGAAGGATGCTACTGGCATTCTGTGAGTAGAGTCCAGAGATACCGCTAAACGCCCTATAATGCACAGGAAAACCCCCACAACAAAGAATTATCCAGCCCTAAGTTTCAATAGTGCTGAGATCAAGAAACTCTGCATCAGAACATTATTAACTGCAGATTTCTTTTGAATGTTAAAAAGCAAAGGAAATATGGGTAAGAAATAAATTGGTATTACCTTTTATATTATGTATAAATACAAAACCTAATTTTAGAAGTTGTGCATTATAGAAAATTTATTTGGCATATGCAAACCAGTATAAAGAAAACAATAAAACTCACTTCTAGACCTAACGTCCAGAGGTAACCACTATTAAAATTTTTAATTTATTTCTAGTAGTTTTGGGGCAAATAGGTTCAGAAGGAATTATTAATCAAATGGACAATCTGCCGCAGAGAAGCAGAGTAAACTATCAGGATTAATTGGCAAAAATAACATGAGCAGAGTTAGTAAATTTAAAACAGAAATGTGCACGTTAAGAACTTATGAAGAGACTGATAGGTAGGGGCCCAACATCATACTTTAAATGACTTGAGTAAAATGTCTTTAGTGAGTAAAGCATGCGTGCCCCACTGCCTACAGTTCTAGCAATGGAGCTCGCATCATACAAAAAATGTTTAATGAGGAAGTAGAAACACAACAAAACGTACACAAATGAAATAAATGGTAGAGGCAGGCAACATCGTGGCCAGCAGAGGAGAGTCTGTGCTCCAGGCAGAGGTGAGATCTTTGAGGGGGAGATTGCATTATATGTATGTTGCTTAACTGGACCTGCATGAAAGAGAATTTCTGAACGTGGCATGTGTTTGTTTCTCCCAGTGGTTTGCCTCAACCAGTGCCAATAACCCTAGCAATGAAAAATTTACATATTTCCATCTGTTCTAGTACCGCCATTGCTTCATAGAAGGCTTTGTACTAGGAAATGGTGGGATGTTTTTTTCTTGGTAGCCTATGCCAATTCATGAAGAATTAGAATAATTTTAACAGTTTCTACAATAGACTCTTTCTGTTGTCCAGATCAGAGGCATAATGGGAATAATCTAAGGAGTTAATAACATACACTGTGTGAGTAGTAAGTACACATGTTATAATTGTCATGTAAACATTTGGGGTCATAAAGCATAGACATTTTGGTATCTGGGTTTTTTTTTAATTTGAAAATATGCCATGAGATTTTTCATATTTTATTAGTTTTGTAAACATGATTTATCATCTTCAACCCACAGAATTCATCGCATAGCTCTACCATAATTTAACTAGTCCCTATTGTTGACCATATAGTTCCTTATTACTCTTCTCTATCATAAAATACATCACACCAAGCATCATTATACAGTAAGTTTTTTTTTTGATGAAATGTATTTAGAAATAAATGTTGAGTAGAGAAGTAACATATTGGACCTTTTATGTTATTATATCTTTATTAACATCGCAATTAATATAGTATAAGATTCACCCAATGTACATAAGCAATTCAATGATTTTTAGTATATTTACAGATCTAGGCAACCATCACCACAATCTGACTTAAGAACATTTCTATCACCCCGGAAAGAATTCCTGTGCCCATTACGGTCATGCCCCATTCTGACCCTTAGCCCTAAGCAAACACTAATCTACCTTGTATCTCTACAGACTTGGCTTTTTGTGACATTTCATATAAATAGAATCATATAGTGTGTGTTCTTATGTGTCTGGCTTCTTTTACTAAGCATAATGCTTCTGAGGTTCACCCATGTTGTTACTTCCTTCCACACTGGGCTTTTAAAGTTTTTAAATCCCGCAACTGGACAATTATCTATCAAGAAAATGCACATGTCTTCACATAATTTTTCTGAGAAGCTTCTAATGTATCTCATTATACAGCACACATCGTTGATACTGGGTTTTGGCCAAGTGCCCACATGCCTCTTATATTTCAGGATGTGTGTTCAGTGACCTTTATTTTAATACATAGTCCAGTGCCTAAGAGTTTCTCTGTTCTTCCCAGTTAGAATACACACAGTTTCTTCCTGCATTTCTTTTTTCTAGATGAGAATTTCAGTGATAATATGGCTGTGATAGATCGAAAAATTGTTGATCAAAGGACAAAATGCATTTGCTTGACTTGCCACTTTAACCTAACTACAGTCACTTTGCTGGTGATTAGCCATGATTTTAATTTTCCAAGGTAATACATCAAGCAACACATGTATTTTTTTAAAAAAAGTCTTCTTTAGAAAAGCCATTACTCAAGAGCACTTAAGTATAAACTCATTGAAGTTCAGTTAACTAAAATCTCATAACCAAACAGTAGGAGGCCCCGGATGTGTTCTCAGATGTTTGAAGGGGAAGAAATGGTTTTGGAAATATTAGTAAATGTCAAATAAAATGTTAAATGTTTCCAAAAACAATAATGGCCCCCTAAAGTGTGTACCTTGTGATATCCAGAATCTGTAAATATTATCTTTTTTTAAACTTATCTGAATTGGTGAATTTTTAAAAAAGATTTTATTTAGTTTTAGAGACAGGGGAAGGGAAAGAGAAAGAGAGAGAGAGAGAAACATCAATGTGCGGTCACCTCTCACACATCACCTACTGGGGACCTGGCCCACAGCCCAGACATGTGCTCTGACTGGGAATCGAACCAGTGACCCTTTGGTTTGTAGGCTGGTGCTCAACCACTGAGCCGCACCTGCTGGGGTCGTGAATGTTATCTTTATGGCAGAAGGCATTTGGCAGATGTGACTGAATTAAGACTCTTCAGAGGAGGGGATTATTCTGGATTATCTGGGTAAACCTGATGTAATCACAAGGGTCCTTATAAGGGAAAGAGTGAGGTGGGAGAGTGAGAGAAGATGTGACAATAAAAGCAAATGTCAGTCCCGTAGAACAATAGACCAAGGAATGCAGGGGGCCTCTAGAAGCTGAACAAGTGAGGACACAAATTCTCACCTAGTGCCTCCACTAGGAACTTGGACTACTGACAATGATTTTAACCAAGTGCAACCTATTGGATTTCTGACCTCCAGCACTATAAGCCACAAACATTTTGGTAATTTCTTACAACAGCAGTAAGAAACTAATACATAGAGGCTTACCAATAATGGGAGAGGGGAAGGAGTTTGGCCTTCTGTCAAATGGGGACATGTGAGGAAAAGGCAACTCTGAGCTAAGCAGCTTCTGAAAGGGACCCTAGGAAAGTCCACCTGCGGATGAACCTAAGTCAGGGCCTGACTTGTCCTGGCAAAGCTTTGAATCTCGAACGTTCCACATCTCTCTGCTCTTTCTTTCCCCAACCCCAAAATGGTTAATTCCCCTTTATCTGCCAGACAGGGCATACCTAAAATAAATTAAGCACCTCATTGGTCCTGTAAGCATGTTTTTACTTTGCCTTCCATTGTGTGATTGAAATTGGTACTTCCAGACAAAATTCGTTTTGCATGTTGTGTTTACTCTTTTCCAACTGTCATGGGAGGCATGCAACATGACATATTTAAATTTTAGTGTCTTCATCTGAAAAATGAGGAAACATTAGTACCTACCTCGGGAAGTTGCTAAGCAGATCAATGAAGCATAGTATGTGGTTCTTAGCCTGTCTTCTGAAACAGTAGCCATTGTTGTTATCACCACCACCACTACCACCATCATCATCATCACCAAAAATTGCTTATTGCCTGGCCCACAGAAAATGCTATTAAGTGGTTTTTTGTTTTGTTTTTTTTTTTTATGTCAGTAAAAGCAAATGAGAAATCAGGCAGGGCCTGGAAATAGGTGACTCTGAAGACAAAATCCGTGGACTTCACAGACTTGCTGATGGTTGGAGATTTGTGTGAAGAGTGGCTGTGGCAAATAAAACACACAGGGTCCTGCATCCTGCCTCACTGTGCAGCCACTTACTTTACCAGCTTCAAATAAAGTGTGATGATTTCAAATAGCACTTCTAGAGTTTATTTAATGGAATTAACAATAATTGGGTGCTTTTTCTCTTCATGTATGATCAGATCGTTGTAACTACAGAAACATTTTAAGAAATAATTCATTATTTGCTCCATAAACAAGCAAAAATATATCTGTGCCTAGCTTTTGTCTACTAAAATATCCCTGCATTTCCCCATGTTACTTAAATTTTCTTTCTTACTATTACACATTGTCTTATAATATATTGTGCATTTAGACTTTATTTAACTCATTTGCTACAGTGGTGCCTGTCTTTAACATCAACTATTCAATAGCAAATAATCTTTGCTCAGGGCAATGGCAATGCACTTTCCAGAATAAATGTATTGGTAAGCAAATATAATCATTTGCATTGACTTACATCCAAGTGGCTGGTTGGTCTCTTCCAAGGATGGTGCCATATTAGGATCTTAGCCCTTGTCTCTGTTTCCTGTAGCTTGGGTATTTGGCAGCAGGAGAACCAGGTCAGGTTTGTTGAGTGGGAACTAAACTGCTGGTAAGTTTAATGCATACTGGTGATCAAAACCCCATGATTACTCTGTTCATGAGTTTGTTATACCAGCCTTGGGGTGATCAGTGACAGAGGGTGACAGACATTAACAGGCTGTTCAGCACATCTTCTCTGGAGGGTGCTCTCTGGGAGGGCATTAACACGTGATACAAACACCATTATACTTTGTGCCCATTTCCATTGTTCCATCTATATGCCTCTTATCCAGATTTCCTTGTCCCCAAATTTCCAATATTTCTCCTTCCAAACACATTAACCAAAAGTAAAGGCATTTACCTGCCCATGAGAGTCTATGTGTTCGTACCTTAGGCCAGTCTTTTTTCATGCAAAGTAATCGACCAATTGCACTGCCCAAATCTCTGCCTATTGAGAGGATTTCTCTCCACTGCTGTCTCTCAGACAGACCCTCGGGACCATCCATATGCAAGGATGACCTACACATGAGCCATGTGAAGTCTCTTTTTCTCCTTAGTCAGCTGGACATAAGGACTCCTCATGCAGCCATGGTCGTGCTGGTAGATAATGTGGGATTGGGGCCATCTGTTCACACCACACATTTATGCCCTCTGGCCCTACTTATGCCTAATAACAGATAGAAAAAATCTTAGAACTATTACTTCTGTACCTATAACCTATGACCTAATAGAGCCAGCATAACTCAGGTTGCGATGGGCAGTTTTGGCCTCATGGTCACCAGGTATCCCACAGTCAGTGTGCTCCATCCCTGCCAGGGCCTGATGTCATGCTAAGAGCTGTTTTTCTTCAGTGTCTGATTTCTTGCTCCAGGTAGCATGGCCTTGATCAAGAACCTCCGAGGTCGATATCGTGATTCTCCTGTTGGAAGGCGACACATAGCATTGCTTCCCTCTGCACATGTCTGTATCTCCCTTGTTTCTGATGGCTAAACACCACCTGGCCTTTATAATTTGGGGATCCTATTATATTCATTTCTGTCAGGAAGCCCAGTCCTATAATAGCATCTCCTACTGTCAGCTCTGACCTAGAGAGGACAACTACCATGGAACTTTTCAAAGATGCTAGTGCTCTTTTCACCACCTTGGTGGCTGTTTCTTTGATAAATGAAGTGTCCTATAGGCTTTTGTTCAGAAGCTACATGGCTGCTGGTTTTTATGACTGCATGCTATATCCGCACGAACACGCTCCTTTTCCAGAATTCCTTGCTCTTTTCTTCCACCATGTCCCCGCAGTCCGGTCTTTCTAATCCATTTATTGTGGTCTTTCACTTTCTCCATGTTTCCAACAGCCATCCCAGAAATACTGTCTCCCGAAATCTTACATTCATGTCAATAAGGTCTCTGTCATCTAACTTTATTTCCAGGCCTGTTTGACCCAGCACACTCAGGAGCCAGTCCATATGTGTATTACACTTGCTCAGCTCCTACTAGTGCGTGTTGGCTAGTTCCTACAGATCCTTCAGGGTACAGACATTATCCTGTCTTAGCAGGCCCGGCATGACCTCGGCTGGGCCATACTGTGACCCTACTTAATATCAGTCTGGTGGCCAAAAAGGGAAGCAGAGTACTATCTGATAGGAGATACTGCCTCTCTCTTGAAGTGAGGGGAGGCCTCAGCATTTAACACAAAGGAGTGGTCTACTTTGTCTGGCTCAGAGTTCAAAGTCCTCTGGGGATTCAGTCTTTTTTGAGTGCATAGACCCAGATGTTCTCATCCCATGTCTTGGGCTTTATAATTCCAGAGTCAGGCTCTGATCTTGGTATAGCAGACTTGCAGAAGTTGAGAATTCTACCATCTATGAATTTTGACTACTCTTATAATTAACCTCTGATTCTGATTATCATTTTTTTCTATCCTCCAGCTACAAGAGATGCGACTCTTTACCTAGGTTCCCAAGGAGGACCTTTAACTTTTATACCTAGACTTTAATTGATGGTTAATCACCCTCAGTCTTTTCATGCCTTTATCCAATGCATCAATCACACTGAGTAGCAGCCCTCCAATTCCATTGCCTTTATAATTACACTTCTGTCATCTCTCTCAAATGCCTGGGATATTGCACTCCTTAGAGTAATCCTGTCTCTTGGTGTCCCATCCCAGTTCACTACCAGTAAAACTTTTAACACTTGTATTGTTTTTGAGTAACAAGACCTATACGTATTCTATCTGCTATTGATGAGCTCTTTATTGCCATCAACAAGTGATTCAGCTCCAAAATCCCATTTTTTAATTTGCTTCTTTGGACCACTCCTGATAGCAAATGTTGTGGTTCAGGTTCCCAAGGAAATAGTTTCAAAAACTTTATGATTAACATGTAAGAGGTTTACTGTGATGTACTTTTGAGAACATCTATGAGGGAGAAAGGAAGGGAGAAAATTTGACTGCCACACAGTTGCAACAGTGAATGCCACCAATTGCACAGGGATCTGTAAAGTGAAAATGCCCCCTCTCTTTGTATACCTAATCAACGGTTGGATTTTGTACTCTTCCAGCGTTGGTTGGTCACTGAATGTTGGCTTTCTCCAGGATGGGAATGTGTAAGGTGAAGCAGCTTTCTTAGTCTAAAGATACAGCTGTGATCTGTGAGCAGCCAAACTCCTGACATGAGGGGTAACATGTGCCTCGTTTCTGAAGGGGGTCTCAGTAAAACTCGACAGCATTTGGATTTCATTTTTTAATAACAGAGAATACTGCATTCAAGATCTCTGAAGTAGAGTCAGTTGAAAAATATTATCAGTGAATAAGATTAAATCAGTGAATTGAAGAAGACATGTAGGAATTTAAGATGAAGGAAATGGAAGTGATATTGTCATGTATGGTGGAATTTCTCAAGACTTAATGAGACCAGAGATTTCATGACTCAATGATTCCATAATTTTATTATTCTCATCTTTATTTTGAAGTAAGATCATTCTCTTTAGACTATACTCAATGAATATGTTGCAGTACTATACCAGAGAAGAAATAAAATACAACATTGTTTGGATAAAGAGTGTTTCAATGCAGAATAAAATGGTGTACTACTGTCAACACTAACTCCATACAATTTTGTCTACCTACTAAGAACCGCATGACAGCTTCTACATCAGACAGTGTGGCCAAGGTAACGAGATGCACTGTGGTGAGGAGAAAGGACATTTACCTGTTGGCTTAGGCACCACTCCCCAGTCCTGAAGCTGGGAACAACCCCCTAAGCCACAAGTTTGTAAGGGTGGAATAGATGTAGATGAGAGCACCATTTGAGGTAAATAAGAAATAAGATAAATGTCATCACTAGATGACATTGTAATATGTATTGTCACAGAAGATTGCAAAAATAGTAGATACAGTCCCATGTACCATCGCCCAGCTTCCCTCAATGGTGACATCTAATATAACTTTAATAAAATAGGAAAACCAAGAAACTGACATTGGTACAATATTGTTAACTGGGCCTTATTCCATTTTCACCATTTTTGCACATATAGTCACATATGTGTGTGTGCAGTTGACACCCATTCTACTCCCACATCCCTTTTCTCTGCAAGCAGTGATCTATTCACTATCTCTTTAATTTTATAATATCCAGAACTGGAGCTATATCTCATGTGACCTTTGGGAATGACAGGCATACTTCATTTTATTGAACTTCACTTTTTTGCACTCTCAGAAATTGAGTTTTGTTTATTTATTTATTTTTTTACAAATTGAAGGTTTGTGGCAACCCTGTGTAGAGCAAATTTATTGATACCAGTTTTCCAAAAGGCTCAGATGATGGTTAGCATTTTAGCAATAAAATATTTCAATTAAGGCATGTACATTGTTTTTTATAGACACAATGCTATTGCATATTTACTAGACTACAGTTATAGTGTAAGAATAACTTTTATATGCAATGGGAAACCAAAAAACATTGTGTAACTCACTTTACTGTGATATTCACTTTATCGCGGTAGTCTGGAACCAAACCCACAAGATCCCCAAGGTCTGCCTGATCTCTTTTCACTCGACATAGTTCCCTCAAGACCCATCCAAGTTGCTGTGTGTATCAATAGTTAACTCCTTATTATTGCTCAGTAGAATTCCATAGGCATGAACCAAATTTCTTTAACATTCACCCAGAGGAGGACTTCAGGTTGTTTTAGATTTTTTACTAGTATTAATAAAGCTTCCATAAACATTTGTATGTAGGTTTTTATATGAACATATGTTTTTACTTCTCTTGGAATAATGTTTAAGATTATGATTGCTGGATTATTGGGTGAGTGAATGTGTAGTTTCATAAGAAACTGCTAAACCATTTTCCAAAGTGGCTATAACATTTTACATTCCGAACAGCAATGTGTGAGAGATCCATTTTCTCTGCATCTTTGCTAGCATGTAGCATTATCGCTCATCTTTAAATTAAATGTATTGGGGTGACATTGGTTGATAACATTATATGTTTCAAGGGTACAGTTCTAGAATCCATCCTCTGTAGATTGCATTATGTGCTCACTACCCAGTCCAGCCTCCTTCTGCCACCTCGTATTTGGCCCCCTTTACTCTCTCTATCCCCCACCCCTTTCTGGTAACCACCTGCCATTATCTCTGTCTATGAGGTTTTTTTTTTTTTTTGCGTGCGTTTGTTGCTTTCTGTTTTATATCCCACATATGAATGAAATCATATGGTTCTTGTTCATTTGTGTCTGAATTATTTTGCTTAGCATGATACTCTCAATATCTGTCCACGTTACAGATGGCAGTAGCTTGTCCATTCATATGGCTTAGTAGTACTCCATTGTGTATATGTACCGCATTTTTTTTTAAGATTTTATTTATTTATTTTCAGAGAGAGGAGAAGGGAGGGAGAAAGAGCAATGTATGGTTGCCTCTCACATGGCCCTCATTGGGGACCTGGCCCACAACCCAGGCATGTGCCCCAACTGGGAATCGAACCGGGACCCTCTGGTTCCCAGCCCGCGCTCCATCCACTGAGCTACACCAGCTGGGTGTCCTGTACCGCATCTTTTTTTATCCAATCATCCATCTGAAGACACTTAGGTTGTTTCCATGTCTTGGCTATCATATTATCACTATTTTTACTTTAGTACTGTTAATAGATATATAGAGATATCTCATTGTGCTTTTAATTTGCATTTCTCTGATCGTGTTGACAAGCTGACAGGTATGACTCAAGTAAATTGGTTACATTAATACTTTTGATTTTATCACATGGAGCTTTTTATTAGAATAATACTCTTATTTCACATACACAAAAAACTTTTTCAACTATTCACTAAATAACGCCTATTAATATTTACTTCTTTTTTCTAGTTTGTAATGTTAGAGATCATTAGACCCAACATCTGGTGGAATCCTTAATTTTACATAGAAGAAAAGTGACGTATAGAAATATTAAGTGATTTGTTCAAGACTGACCAACTCACAGAGCTGGAACGATGCTCCAGGTGAGCCGTGTCCTGGTTGAGTGACCTTTTTGACACAATTACGTGTTGATGTTTGGTCTCCCCAACTAAACTGGACATCCGTGTGTGTGTGTGTGTGTGCCTTTTTTGCCTATTTCTGCATCAAAAATATTCCCCTGAATATAACAAGTGCTCAAAGTGTGTCTATTTGTTTGTTAATAGACTGAGAGTTATAAACATCTCTCTTTCAACTTCATCTTTCAAACCCGCTGTTGCCATAAGCCTTTCTTTCAAATACCCAGCTCTTGCTTCAATCAAGCAAGAATTTCCAGTTAAATTCTGCACTGCAAGGATGTGTGTGTGCATGTGTGTGGCTGATGAATGCCTTTAGGTTTACTACTTTCTCTGGTATTCTAGCCTTGCTGTACCCTTAACCAGAGGACAAAAGGCATTATGTATTAGGCTTTAATTTCACAAAGTACTTCAAGGTCCACCTAGCTGGACAGGTGAAAACTGCTCTGTGCTACTGTGATGCTTATTAAATATAGTAAACCATGTTAATGAGGGTCTATAATATCTGAGTTCCATTGGTTTTGAGGAAAGTGTGCATGCTCAGAGGAACAGGAAGCAGGCAGTTAAATTGAGATGCTCTGCCTGCTTTTCTCCCAAACATACTAGAGGGAGACAACCATGTGGGGTGGGGTAAACTGACTCACATTACTTAGGAAAAATTATGGACTATTAGCCAAATATAAATGTAATTAAAACTAATATTCAGCTGAAAATGGAGAAAAACAAGGTGCCAGTGATTACAGCTTTCCAAATTGTCAAAGGGTTGAAGCAATTGTAATCAATGAGAAGTTTGAATTTGTGATTTTTGGAAATTATATTATAGTCTGTGGGTATTCAAAGACTAAAGATTAATCATGAAAATGGATGCTGAATGGAGTGGATTTGAGACTGAAATATGGAGAGGTCAAGGTGTTGGATGGATCATTCACAGGGATGCTGAAGATACTTTTCATGAGAGCGGATCTTAGGGTAGAGAGGAAGAATGTGGGCTAAAGTCTTAAATAAATGGGAGTTAGTGGTCAAGAGGTTGATAAAATAATTCTAAGTAAAAAAGAAAGTAGTGCAAATCAAAAAGTAGAAGACATTTTACAAACTGGAGGGAGAATATTAATCTGGAATCTGTACTGAAGGACCAAGTAAAATACTGGTTTTACCTCTGGTCCTGAAGAATATGAAGTGAGAAAGGCAATCAATGATCTACATTGGTCATGCTACATAATATCAGTGGATATTAATAGTATCCACCTATTGCTGAAAAGAGTAAGTATGGTAACACATGTAGACACCCAGCATAGGCCAGGCACACATAATATGCTCAGTAAGTGCATTGCTATTATAAAAATGCTGAGAATATTTAAAGGAGATATAATTATCTCCATTTTAAAGATAAGGAAATTCAAGCTCAGGAAGATTAAGTAACCCCCTCAATTCTGCAGGGCTAATTAGTGCCAGAATAAGCAGTCAAGTCCTTATATTCTTCTATCAGTTTTCCCACTTGCCTGTAGGTGTTGTGGCACTATGAATAGAAGCATGTGTCTTCTCCAGGGCTGGCCTGGGTAGGGTTGAATTGCTCATCTCAAACTTGGAAGTGGAAAATAGAAAACTAAGCAAGAACTTGCCAGAAAACACGATCAGGGGTTTAGTTCAATTAGAGTATTATTTTAGGAAGGAGTGCTTGTTTAAATCTGATAGTTGAGGTCTGTCTTTCTTTTAATAAAATATAATTTTGAACAAAATAAAAGTAATAAATGCTAAATTCAGTAAAAGTGTTTTTCAGCTTATTAAAAAAATTAGTGCTTACAAAATAATAAAATAATCTAGTCTTAAAATTATTATCCAAAGGCATTTTCCACTTAGGATACTTTCTAGTTTTGTAGGTAAGTAAAAGTTAACATTTCTTCTAAATCAATTCAATGTGTCACACTCTCTGAGAAAGAGGATTGACCATTCACATAGCTGGGGGGTGGCATTAAGACCTTGGTGCTTCTGTCTAACCAGTGCAAACTCTCAGAAGGCGCTCTCAGAAGAATAAAGCTAATAAATAGGTAAAGCATCTAAGATGGAAACTTTTTAGATTACCTAAAATGAAACATAAAGAATTCTCAAGAAATTACTCAGTGCAAAGAAGGAAATTGGGAGAAAATGCAAGTGGAGAAATTATTTGCAAACATTGCCAATTATGCATTCTAAGTTTGACTAATATGGAAGACAAACAGTCTTCGAAGAATGCAAAAAGAAAGAGGCAATGAACTCTAATTTTGGATCAGGAGATAAGCATTGAAAGGCAATAACTCAAAGAAAGAATAGCTAAGATCATTACTTACTTGGAAGGAGTATGTCCAAGGCTGGTATGACCCACCAGAAAAGAACAGAATGATGTCCCTTCTAAGCCCAAGGACAAGTACATTCCCACACCTTGAATTCCTCATGAAACAAATGACAATTGTGGAAACTTACCAAAAAAGAAGATTAAAATAGGTATTTGACTGAATTTGAGCCAAAATCTGATATCCAGTGTCAGCCAAATACTTTCAGTGAAATCTCTTGAGAGCCAAATGTTCTTTGAAGCCAGAAAGACTATATTTTTGAAAATTACTCTAACTATGTATACATAGGATGTCTATATAATTTATTATCCAAATTAGAATACTATTAAGCAAAAGGAGATGCTGTTGATAATGAAGCTAGTATGATAGATACAAACTCAGACGGGCCGGGGCAAACCTGGTACATGATGACCGTATGTATAAATCACACTCTCGTGTGACAGATTATGGCGGTGCTCATGGGAATGGTGGTGAACAATGCAGGTGGATGTGGTGAGAACAAGTTGCAGCTCTAGGACTGTAGTTCACTGGTTAGTCAACATCGCAGCTCAATAGGTGTTAAAGATATTCCTGATTTCTTTCAAAATTTTCTAGAAATTCAAAACAAATGACAGAACTTTAATATACAGAATCCTGGAATCCCAAGTACTACTTGCTTACTCCTTGGAGTAGAAATTAACTAGTACTTTGTCCTTATTCCTTACCTGAATGTCCACGTGTATGTAAACTTTTGTTGATTATGCATTTAGTGGATTCTTCACTTTTCTCATTGTGAAAAGGGTAACAAAGGCCCCTTCAGCCCTCAGGCCAATCTGTGATAGAAGCAATGCTAAAGAAATCATCTTAAAAAGCAAACTTTAGTTAGAAAAAAACATTTTGGTCAGAAGGACCAATTAGCAAATTAATTTAAATATATTTCTGTTTTTGAGAGTTTCAATGATGATGATGATGATGATGACGATGATGATGATGACAAAAATGAAGGATTCTTGCCATTCCTCCCACATCACTGATCCCTCTCCTCTACGCAGCACACACACACACACACACACACACATCCCCCTCTCAGTGTATGAAACCACCACCCACCCACTCACTGCTCAGCCCCAAACAGGAACCTTAATTGGTATCTTCCCTTCCCAAATCCCTCACAGCTCCCCTGTCAGCAGTCTCTAGGTTCTACTTGCAAAGCACATCTTCTATGTGTCCACTCTCTTCATTCACACAGCACCACACGGTCCAAGCCACACCGATCTCCCCTAACCAAACATCCTGCTCCTACTCTTTGTTGCCACCGATTTTCCTGCCACCACAGGCAGAATGATCGTTTCAAAAATATAAGGCATATCACTCAACTCCCTGCTCAAGCTGTTCAGTGGCTTCCCATTGCACAAGAAAAAAATAGCACTTCTTGTCGTGGCTAACTACGCCTGTATCAGCTCACCTGTCACCATTTTCCCCTCTCCTCACAACGGTCCTGCCCACGGGCCAACTCTCGGTTCCTCCAGAGCTCCGCCCTTTCCTGACTTAGAAGCCTGTGTGGCACTTTCTTCCGCTTGTAACGCCCTGCTCAGCTCTTCGTGGGCTAGTTCTTTCTCATCCTCAAACCTCGCCTCGCAAGACCCCTTCTTAGGACTTCCATGACGACCTGTCTCCCCACAGTTAACTCTCTATTTTATTTGGCAAGTTATTTTCTAGAGCAATTATCATGATCCAACTGTTCTTGTGTGTTTATTCATCTATACCTTTCTCCTCCAGCTGCATTGTAAGCATCTAGAGCAGAGGTCGACAATGTCTTTTTTTCTGTAAAATGGCAGAAAGTAAATACTTTAGACTGTGTAGGACATAGGGTCTCTATTGCATGTAATCTATGATTGTAATATGAATGCATGTACAGATAGTAAGTCAATGGGTGTGGCTGTGTTTTAATATAACTTTATTCATAAACACAGGCTTTGGCTGCATTTGGCTCACAGTCCATAGATTACCAGTTCCCTCTAGGACCATTACTCTATATGCATTGTTCCTTTCCATATTCTTTTTTTTTTCTGCTTTTTAAAATTACTTTATTGTTGTTCAATTACAGTTGTCTGCATTTTCTCCCCTCCCTTCCATATTCTCAGCGCTTAGCGCAAAGCAGGTGCTGCACAAAGTCACAAGGTTTTATCCTTACCAAAACACTGGGAGGCAGATATTGTTATTTTCATTTATAGATGAGCAAAATAAGGCTCAGTGAGGTTTACTAATCTACCATACCCACAGAACTATTGAATTTGTCTCCTAGGGCTGCCGTAACAAAATACCACAAACTGTACCAGCTACTCAGAACAACAGAAATTTGCTTTCTCAAAGTGTGGAGGACAGAAATCCAAAGTCAAGGCGTTAGCAGGGCCATGCTTCTTCTGAAGTCTCTCGAGGCGAATCCTTCCTTCCGTCTTCCAGCTTCTGGTGGCTCCTGGGGCTCTTGGTTCAGGGCAGCAGAGCTCCACTGTCTGCCTCCGATTTCACGTGGCCTTTTTCTCTACGAGTCCCTCTGTATCTTCGAATGGCATTTTCCCCACAGGCCTGTGTATTTTTTCCTCTCACAATGTAATCTCATTTTAACTAATTTCATCTGTGAAGGCCCATTTCTAAATAAGGTCACATTCTGAAGCTCAGAGTGGATATGAATTTTGGGGGGGAGACAGGATTAAGCCAACTATAACTTTCAGATGGTAGAGTATGAACTTGACTCCATTTTGATGATTTTCCACTCAAATTATAATCTCAGCTATTAACAGTTAACAGTGGTATCCAATTTTATAGTTATTTTGAGAACTGATTTGATAGTATCACTGGAAACGATAGTCAAGAAACTTGCCTAAAAGGAGTTTAAGTCATCGTTTCTAACTAGTACCCTGAACCTAATGTTAGTGTTGACCAAAAGGGCAGCTGACGTATATTTTATGAACAGAGATTTAAAACGTTTTTCTACAGATATCATTGGTTGAGCAAAGAGAGTCACATTGGAAGTTTCATGGTCTCTCTAATTAACACCTTTTAATACCAGTTTTTTAAACCAGAACTTTTCCCAAACCTTGTCTAAAGTATGTTTTCCCTTTCAGGGAAGAACAAAGTTCTATTATAGCAAGTGCCCACCACTGTTCGTGGTTCTTTCCATGTATCCTTGATACCGCTGCTCTGGAAGGCTAGCGAAACACTGCAATGGAGTTCAAAGGCTGGTGACTACAGCAACCAGCTTTAAAGTCACACCACAGAATGAGTGGTGGGGTAAATTGGGAAGGTTTGCTCTGGAGAAAATTGAAGGTGACATGATAGACAACTCAATTAGTTGAAAGATTTTCAGGTAGAAGAGGGATTTAGACATAGGAATAGATGTGAGTGGTTAGGAGCCTTCCAGTCTGGAAAGGAATCAAACAGGTGGACATCATGTAGCCGCAACACCTGTATCAATGGGGGATCAAGTGGTGACAACCTTAAATTCCCTAAACTGGAAGATTTGAGGAGCTTTGGATTCATAAATATCATCATCTTCTTTTTCTTCATGAACAAAATTAGGATTGGAGGGGAAAATGTTAGTGCTAGATTCTTCCTGGAACTACAAAATAAATTCTCTAGGAGGGAAGCATATCAATTATCCCATCACCATTGATAAAATAAAATTGTCATTCAATTTGAACCCTTCTCTAGATTGTTTCTTTTATAATCACATTAACAAAATTTGGTCTCCAGGTCTCAAAGCCGATAATGCCTTTTTGTGTGCGTGTGTGAAATGACTGTCTTTATTATCAAGAAAAGCTCATTTTTTATGCCTACCATTGGGCCAGGCATTGAGCAGAAGCTTCTTACAATATGATACATCAGGTGTTTTTTCTTATCTGGGATCAGTATTTCCTGAGGAGTACCCACAGAGGCTAAGAAGTGAGTACATGATGATAGTGAGCCTCATTAGAAAAATTAGAGTGCATAATTCATTTGCAAACACAGGAAAAGTGTGGTATGTGATGTGATAGGGCTACCCACAGCCCAGAATGACAGATTAAAGAGTTGCCGTGTTGTGGGGCATCTTGAGGAGGAATTAGGATAAACTGCAGAACAGTCCTACCGAAGATGGGTCAAGAAAGATGCTGCATAGAACGCACCCAGAAAACTCAGACTGCTGGAGGTGTGTGTGTTTGTATGTGCATCACAAATATTTTAAAAATTGCCTTGTTGTGGCTAGAGCTACTTGACTAGTAATGAGAAAGATGTGGTCTCAGAGATGAAAAATGACTCCAAAGGTGTTCCATCCTGCAGTTTAGAACACGGTGGGTACTCAAATAATACGAATGTTCCACGATGAAGATGGTATCGAGGAGGAGGATGATTAACGCAACCCGTGGCAAAACAGGGACGGGGAGCATGATACAGAACAGGAACCAGGAAGGGAGGATGACTCACGGGCGAGGGGTACCTGGGGATAGAGCGTTGTGGGGTGCACGCTGGCGAGCGAGCGGGGAGCGGCTGGGGCACGCGTGGCTCGGGCCAGGGGAGTGGGCGGGTGGGTGCCCGTGGGCGGAGCGGCTCCGGGACTGAGCGGCTGGCAGCTGTGACTGCGAGAGCAGCAGCATCACCCGGGAGCGAAGCCTCCGAGACTCCGCCTAACTGGCACCCAAACTCTCCCTCTCCCTCCCGCAGCCCCAAACTGGAGGCAGCCCTGCCCCGGAGCAGCCTCGGCGGCCGCCGCGGCCCCAGCCCCGGCCCCGGCCCCGCCCCCGCCCCGCGCGCCCAGCCCGCGACGCCCGGATCGGCAGAGCCCGGCGCGAGCCCTCGCCCCCTCGCCGCGCCCGCCGCGCCTCTGCCTGCCCGCCCCCGCCGGCCGAGGCTGGGCTGCGGGAGGCGGCCGGGCAGCCCCGAGCCTCGCTAGGGCGACCAAAACAAAGGCAGCATCCGGGGCTGGGTGGATGCAAACAACCATGAAAGACTGGGTTCGCCGTCTCCCCGGCTCTGCTGCTGCCGCCGCGGCCGGGAGGGCTCCGCTGTGAGGGGAGCAGGGGCGCAGCTGCTGCTGGGCGTGAACCCGAAAGGTGAGAGCCCGAGAGCCTGAGGAGGGGGCTGGCAGGCCATGAAAATGTCCTCGGCCGTGGGGCCCCGCGGCCCTCGCCCACCCACGGTGCCTCCCCCCATGCAAGAGCTGCCCGACCTGAGCCACCTGACCGAGGAGGAGAGGAACATTATCATGGCAGTGATGGACCGGCAGAAGGAAGAGGAGGAAAAAGAAGAAGCCATGCTCAAGTAAGCCACCCCCCGCCGCGCCATCCGAGCCTCCGTGCCTCCATCGGTCCATTCACCACTCACTCACCCAGTCCTCTCGGCCGCGTGGGGGAGGGGCGGGCGAGGGTGCTGGTGCGGGCAGAGGTGCCCGCCTTGGGGCCAGGGGCGCCTGGCTTGAGCTGGGAAGAGGTTGGGGGGATAGGGGAAGGAGAGGATGCCACCGAGTCGAGAGCCCAGGAGCCAGGAGAGGATGACTTGAGACTAGGGTGCAGAGAAGGCTTGGGTGGACAGAGACCACCCTGAGGCTGGGATGCGCAGAGGCTGAGCAAAGCTGATCCCACCCATGTGGACGGACCCTGGGCGGGGAGCAGGTTAGGGGGAAGGGGGCCAGTGGAAGGTAGGGGAGGTGGGAAGAAGAGGTGCTGAGAATAGGTCCTCTTCTCTTCTTGGAGTTGTTTAGCAGGGTTACCCCAGTGAAAGCTGTCAGTATTTTCATAAGAAAAAAATGTTTATTTTTAGTGTTCATTTTGGTACTCACTCATCTCACAGATCAAGGTTGGGTCTTTTTTGGGGGGCAGTTGCCATCTTGGGTACCCTGCCTCCCAGCTTCTCTTTAACCTTTTATTCACTGTCTTTTACACAAAATACCTATGTGAAGGCACATTTTCTTACCCATATGTAATGCCTTTGGCAATGCAAAGTTTTTAATAATGGGAGAAGCTGATACGAACTCTAGCCAGAGTAAAATAGAGGTTCCTCTTTCCTGGTTTCCAAGAGACTTTTGGGGCCTGCTCAGTTCCCCGTGTAAGCGGGACGCTAGGGGACTGGCATTTGCACATATCTCCCCTTTTTAAAAGCCCATCAGCCGTTTACGGGATTCCTGTCCAGTGTCCCATTTTCTTGTGTCTGGGGAGGGAATGCGGCCCCTTGTTGGTGGTGCAGGAGTGTGTGACACTGTGCTGCTACAAGGTCCTGGCCTCCAGAGTTGGTTGTCCTTGCTCCTTAGCATTGCACCTAGAGTGGAACCGAAGGGGACTTCAACGTCACCTTCCCTTGGGAGGTCTTCCTGTGCTCAGGAAAGTTTTCAACTCAGGGGTGAGGGAATTTAGAACCCTGAGCAACCAAAGGGAACCTGTTGCATCTTGTTTAGCTGATAGCAAAGAAGAGGTAGAGAGGGAACAGGGGTGACAACCAGGCACAGAGCACACCCAGCATGGCCTCTCCCCTAACCCCTAAGATTGCCTCCTGAAGAGAAGATGCTGCCCCTGAAGGTTTCTTCCACTTCCCCTCAGTGCAGCAGTGCCTCCCAGGACAGAGGGAGGGAGGCTGTTTTCACAGACTGCTGGGTCCCCACCCGAGTAACTGCTACACAGATGGTAGAGGGGACTATCAAGGTAGGGCTGTGGGTGTTGGGTCATAGCAAAAGGGTAGAAAATTCAGTCATCACTGCCCTTTCTTATAGAATCAGAAAAGGACCATTAACTTGGAAGGCCAGAGCTGGCCTTGTTCTATAAAGAGCAGCAGGTTTCTGAATTCCCTGCTCCTTCTCATCCAAAAAAAAGCGAATCCTTTAAGCCTGCCGGCTTGAGGGAGGCAGAATCTGCTGCCTGTCCCTAGTGGAACAATGACGTCCCTGGTGCTGCAGGCTTCCCCTCTTCTGAGATTGGAAGTCATGGATGGTGTCTGATGGTGCTGCTGTCTGTCTGTCTGGTTGTCAGTCCGTCTGTCCTCAGGCATTGCAGCCCTGACCACTTGTCCTGGGCACTTTTTCTCCTGGTCAGGATTTACAGGTTTGCCACTGTTCATTTTGGTGTTCGCTGCAAACAGCAGGTGGATGGAGGCCGCCAGCAGCCAGTGAAAACCATAGGCTGCTGCTTGACAGGGTCCACATAGGAAGGGGAAGGCAAAGGGCGAGTAGTGGCCATCATGCCCCGTCACTGGCTGTTCCAGGGATGGGGAAGAGTGAGGGATTTTAAGTGGGAGAGGGGGAGTTTTAAGACAGAATCTCAAACCTGCTAACTGCCTAAGGACAGCAATGATAAGATCGAACGAGCTTTTACAGACGAATAAAAATCAGGAGCGCTGTCCAACTGCTCTCATCTTTCCCGCTGCTGTTCCTATGACTGCTACCCACTGGCTTGCAAATATCGTTCCTTTATAGCAAGGATTCACAAAATATTGCAGCATGTGCTGCTGTTATACAACAGCCCTCTCTAATCCCTAACCTCTACGTTAACTTTATCAATCAGCCTCCACTGCTGATGTCTTGGCCTTTTGTGCAGTGGCACATCGGTGAGTGTTTTGGAATACCAGTTTGCTGCCATGTAAGCATGTCAAATTGGCTGCAATTAGTGGAACAGCACTGTGTTTTTTCTAGAGTGCACTTTATGTCTTAAAAACGGGATCATGGGGCTATTCAGATGACACATACCTATATATGGAAACTTAATGACACAGAGTCAAAGGTGTTGGCCTTTACTAAACTTTGCATAAAAATAGATTGGAAAACAGGATGCTTTCCACAGGGTCTTGAAATATTTGTTAAATCAGGGATAAGTTTTTGTGGTAATGCTCAGTGTCCCATATCAGACATCTGAGAAATTCACAACACATCATGCAAAGCTAAAGTTCTGGTAACAGAGCAATTAGACCTAAAATTCACGCTTGTCATCACTGCAGAGCCATCAGCTTGCGCTACCTACTGTGCATGCTGTCTCTCCACAATGCATAAAAATAGGAACTAATACAGTGAAGATAGAACAGTCATGGGCAAATATGCCAAAGAAACATGATAAAATATCAATTAAAATATAGTCATATATGTTTCATCAGCCTTGATCGTAAATTACTACTTGGTCTGGATAATATTGTTAAATGTGTATAAATGGAAGAGAATAATTAAAGTACTTTCACCATAAGTTTTCAGAAAAATTTTATTTGAATTGTAAGTACTTTGTTAGCAAAGTGCACTGATTTTAAATACCATTGGTATATTACAAGAAATAGTTGACTCCTAGAAATAATTTTTAATGGTTGATATAATTATTTAAAAAGATGTCTTTTCTTAATCTCAGTAGAGTTTTAGGGTGTGTGTGTGTGTGTGTTTGAGAGACTTTTTGAAACCTAACTTCCTCAATGAGAGTTACTCCTTTAAGTAACTCTCACCAGACACCATGAGCCAATATATTACACGAGTTGAAAACTGCATTATCTAGGACCTAAATCAGATAAGATCTCATTAGACCTAAAATCTTATTCCTTTTTTATAAAAGCTTCATAGAGAAAGGAACTATAGAATAGAACAGTAGAGAAGAGAAAAAATGGAAATAGAGTTAAAGGGATGGCTTAAGAATGAGGATTGAGAACCATATTGGAATATTTAATAAAACTACTAACATTTATGGAGCATTTACCTCACGCTGGTCATTATTATAAGTGGTTATTGACTTACATGCCAAATACTTGATCTGTGCTCAAGTTCAATATATGTATATTTGAATTCTCACAACAGCCTGTGCAGAAGGTAAGTTAGGTCATATGATCCTCAAATCCTCATGTTACACTCAGAGAGTTCCAGTGGTACCCTCAGCTGACTCAGGTAACGCGGCCCAATCAGCATGCAAACCCAGACCTTTCATTCTTTTTAAAAAAAATAACTTAAAAAATGTGTAAATTACAGTTGATGTACAATGCAGACCTTTTATTCTTTTTTTTTTTTTAAAGATTTTATTTATTATTAGAGGGGAAGGGAAGGAGACAGCGAGGGAGAGAAGCAGCAATGTATGGTTGCCCCTCACATGGCCCTCACTGGGGACCTGGCCCGCAACCCAGGCATGTGCCCTGACAGGGAATCGAACTGGGACCCTTTGGTTCCCAGCCCGCGCTCAATCCACTGAAAAAGCCAGGTAGACCTTTTATTCTAAGTCCAAATATTTTCTCACATACTACACTACCTTTCCAGGAGGAAGCTTGTAGTTCATTTGTCTTTTCCTTAAGTTAATTTCTTCTCTTTTCTTAGTACCAGAGAGTGGTTTGCCAAAGGGTAGGCTGGTTAGAAGTTCAGCTGCTGATTCTCGAAGGGCCTACAGCTTCACCCACACTCTGTTTAATAGAGTTTTCCTGTGGATTGAGGGCAGGGGAATTGTCTCCAGTTCATAGACAATAAAAAGCATCATGTTATGGTGGAAAGACCATTAAACTTAGATCCAAGCATTTTAGGCTTCTAGATGTAGTCCTGCCACTTACTGTGTAGATGTGGTCGGGAATATTAAACTGGATTCCACGAGGTTCCATTTTTCTCATGAATCCTGCAATTCATGGTGTGAATTGATTTACAGAGAGTATTGACTTTTGACTTCTCTTTTTAACGGAGAGCCAAATGCTAACTTTTCAAACATCCGTAATATCCACCTCCTTTGTGAGAAGAGAAAGAAAGTAGAAGTAAAACTCTTGTAACTTCAGTTTTTCTTTCTCCATTTTCTCCCTCCAAGCAATTATAATATTGTGGCCTGAAGCGTATCCACAAGGCTCAATATGGGAGACCCCAATTAGCATCTGGGAAGAGAAGGGAACATGGACTGGGGCAGCTGGGGAGGGGTAAGGATAGAGTTCCCATGTATGAAGGTATCATGCTTTCATTGGGGTTCACAAAGATTTTCATATTGTACACCCACAAATATTCTATCATTGCTGAGGCAGGGTGGGTAAGAAGGAAAAGAAAAAGGCAACAGTGATCAGAGAAGGTGACCAAACAATGAGCAGGGTACTTGTTCCGAGGAGACGTCGTGTTAAGTAGAAAAACTCGGGGATGAGAAAACTTCCAACGGTTTACTCAGGCCTAGTCTACTTCACATTAGTAATGGATAGGGTTAGATTTAGGGAAGGTTAACCCTGAACTCTATTGGCGTTTTCCACTTTCAACAAAAACCTATCTTAGTAAATGTGCATGCTCCGTATTGAGTTCTCAAATACTCGTGGAGAAAACATAGAAAAGGGCAGCCTAAAAAATGAAAGAAGTGAGGTGTTAAGGGAAATGGAGGGTAAGAGACATAACTAGTAGTTCTTATTTTTTGCCAACCTGTCTTGACTTTCTTTGAACTTGTATGTGTTCCTTCTTAACCGGAACTGAGGGGGCATCCTTGTTTAAGTAAATAGATTACAAATGGAGGTAGAATGCGGAAACCTGTGTGGGCTGCATGTGCTGCTGCTGACTTGAACAGAAACATTGCATCTTGGGAGTGTTATTCCCTCAGCTTGTTAAATGGAGAGAACAATTTGTGTTGAATGTGTATAGTAAGCATCCTGAAAAGATATCAAATATGGGAATTCCTGAAATAATATTGTTCTCCCGCATTTGTAATATGAAGATGGACGGGTTTTATCATACCATGGATTATAAAGCCCACTGTGTTGCACTTCATTTTATCTTTATGGACTATTTTATATTTTTAAGCAACTCTCTACATTTTGTCCTGTGATATGAGTTGGATAATTTAGAGCTGGTCTCAAGAGGTGAAGTACGTTTGTCCAGGGAACATGGCAAGTAGAGTAATAGAACCCAGAACCCATGTACATTGACTCTAGGCCTTAGTGTTCTTGTACGTCTTCTGAAAAGTGGCCATGATGGTTGGTTTCCCTCTTCTGTCGGGGTGGAGGCTACCGTATCTACCAAATGTCTCTGCGCGTCAGGCACTGGCTGGGCACGTTGTGTATTTTACTCTGCCTTGCGCTCGCCTCCTTATGAGAAGCCCACCCTGTCAGTATTCTATCAGTTTTCTAATATTGTGAATTCTCAGAACCAGCTAGGTATCGTCCTGCTAGTTTATGATGCTTTGTCAATGACATTTGATCCTGGAGTGCAGAGAATAAAACTTAAAAGGAGTGAGAGAAGAATTTCACGTGGCTAAGTGGCATTTTCTACCCTTTTCCGAGACTCTCTGCCTCCACTCTAGATCTGGCCACAGGTGACTCACTAACCCCTTATACACTTGGGGTTTTGCTGATCTCCTTGCTTGTTTGCTCATGGTATTCCCTAATACCTTAGCGAGTTTCTACCATCCTCCTCCACCATGAGGTTATCTCTTCTCCCTACTATTGTTCTGAATTTTATTTCTGAGGTAGGTTATTTCTAACAAAGTGTCATATCATATCCAATTCAGGAATAAGGCATCATTTCAGCTATTAGAATTGGGTCGGGTGTTGGTGCTTTTTGGGTAGAATAGAGAATCCTCTGCTGACAACCCAATGTTGACTCAGTTCCTGCCATGTCTTCATTGGGAGGTTTTAAAACTGTCGTGGCCAGAAAAGGAGGTGAGATCAGATAGCTGGGTAGAGCAATGGACTAGATCCTGGCCTCAGTTTCTCTATGTGTAGAGTGGAGTCGATCGTGCCTGCCCTTCTTACTTTAGGAGGCTTACTTTAGTGGAGGCACTTTTAAATTTCAAATTGCTGTACCAAGGAAAGGTGCCGTTGTTATCTTTGCTGTAAAACTGTAGATAAGTCCGACGATCACCTTTTCCTGTGACTGTTGTGGCCGCCGGTGGTCCTGCGGAGGCGAGTTCTTGGAGAGAGATGCATCCGCGGGTCACGCCGGCAGCGCAGTGTGGTCAGGGCCGCGCTGCCGTTGTGAGAATCTGGCGAGCAGACAGGAGGTGAAATGAGTCCAGGATTTGATCTGAGGTTATATTTGCCTTCTTTGCAGTCTTCTTTCTTTCTCATTAAATAGCTCATAAATGTCTTTAACACAAAAATCAATGTGGGAAAAATGATAAATTTTGAAATACCTAAAATGCAGCAATCCTAATTCAAAAATGAGAAGAGAAAACTTTGGGTAGTTTCCTCATCTTTTAGTAGAAAAATATATAGAAAAACAGACTGATGATTTTAATGTCACTGAATTTAATAATTTTTTAAATAATTAGATGCATGAAGGGCCACATACTTGTGGGGTTTCCCTTTATGTAGTTTCTCTTTATGGCCGTCTGCTGTTGGGTGATGTGATGGATTGTATGTATTTAAGATTTTTTAAATATTTTTTTGCAGATCTTAGGTTTTCTGTATATATATTCTCACACTCGTACATCAAGTTTATACACACTTCGTTTGATCTAGGTCAGTTTTCTGTGGATGGCAAGAGGGGAATATACTGCAGAATCGCCTGTAGATTTTCCTACCTCTGATGCTATTTGTGACAATTTTCTCTTCACACAAACCTTTATTTAAAGACAAAATAGAGGTGTTTAAAAGGAAGTTGGTTTGCCCAGGACAGTGTCTGTTTATGCCTATTTGGTGCTATGATTATGGATAGTACCTCTTTTTCTCAATTTTGAGTTTCAATTTGGATGATAAATTATATTGTTTTCCTCTTTAAAAATTTTGCTTTTCCTGACCCAAATTATTTATTTAAAACTTCAGAAAATCAATTAACAGTGATACAATATACCTTATCAATAAATAATAGAATCGTGTACACATAGAATCTTGTACACATAGAATCTTGAAACTCATTATTTGGTAAATGGAAAGGCTTTTGCTGAGAAGGAGGTGTCATCTCTGATGGGGGCTCAGTGGAATGCTACCTTCTAGTGCAAAGTAAAGTTTCAAAACATTTTCAAATAACTAGCTATGGACTGCAACTGCATACAGGACTCTTTTTGTGAAAATTTCCCTTTGGGCCTTGTGAAAAGCCTGCAGTTTGGAGAAGATATTTAAATATATTTTAGAATGCAGTATTTTGGTAACTCTTCTGAAGTTTAGATAGGAAAATAAGGTAATATTGTAGAAAGTAATTTTGTGGAACTTGAAGGTAATTAATGTGTTTAATTAGATATTAGTTCCTTTAAAGAGCTATAATGAACCAAACAGATACCTTTATATGATGTAAAGGATAATACCTTGCTAATGATTTACATGTTATTTAGTATACACATTTTTTTATTTCCCCATTATTGTACCAGGTAATTATTATCTGAGAGATGTCATTATGTTACATAGAAAAGGTATAGCAGTTAAAATCCAAGTAAGGTGTCTGCACCGTCACGTGAATGCCTCACACATTTTAGCTATTTTTTCTAATGAGCTCTCATGCATGATATATATATATATATATATACACATATATATATATTTATATATTTATTTATTTATTTATTAAAGTGAGCTGGTATAGTAGTAGTTATTGATGAAGTTTTCTGCTATATTTGCTAGACTTTATGTAGTCTATTCAATTAGCTCCCAACTTTCTGTGCTCAAAGCATTCTAGATCGATATTTGAGAACTGTTCTTACTCTCAGGAATATCAAGTTATTTAAAGTTGTAAGTGATCAGTGCACAAGCATCATGTGGCCCATTATTGTTTTGGCCATTTAAACATAGCTCTTCACGAAGGCAATGAGAAGGCCCTCATTCAGGTGGCCTGGCTGTTTTGTTTTCAGTCTGTGGGGTTTACATTTTAGAAAACTAGGCAGATGGTATCTGAAATATCTAAGGAATGTATAAATCAGTGTATCAGGTTCTCCAAATATAGGGTAGTAGACATAGCCACATATGGGCATTCTATCCAGGTCAGAAAGACTACTTAGTGTTTTAGTAGAAAGAGATGAAAACAAAGTAATCAAATGGCTTTTTCTTTTCTATTTCACAGAGCTTAGCAACTTTATCTTCCTTTGCTATCTCTGTCTTGTAATATATTGCAGCTTAAGTCTTCTTACCTAACCCTTCTTTTCTAGGAAAAATGGATATATTTTACCTTCTTGTTTCTGAAATAAAGGAATATTGAAATGAGCTGGCTCATTTATTTTGGATATTAAAAGTTTGGTAAGAGTAAAAATAGTATAGAGATTCTACTTTGATATTCTTCATGATCATCATGAAAATTGTCATAAAAACATAATTTAAAAAAATATAGTAAAGTATTCTTGTAATTAAGCTATACCTTTCAATTTATGGAAGTCTTTGTACCCTAGGCCAAATCTAGCCACCTAATATATAGCAATCTGAAGTAAAAACTTGCTACTAGTCTGAAAAGTACACTGTGGTCTGAGTCTTGGCCCAGGCACATTCACTGGAAAGGGGAGGCATGGTATTTGGAACTTCAGAGGCCTTAGTTGTAATGGTCACTGCTGAGTAGAACTATGACTGCTGACTACTCAGGTGGCTATCTCGTCCCTGCCTTCCTAAAGGCGGCATACTTTATGCTTCTTGGAGGGCCACATGCAATAAAACAAAACAAAACAAAGCAAAAGCATAGTCCTAGGCCCCAAGGAGCAGACACAAGGTAGTGCAAATCTTAAAAAAAAAAAAAAAAAAAAAACAAGAAATATGTGTTCTCGAAAAATTCTACATATCTGATATCAAATAGTGCAAAATGGTAAAGTTGTAGTTATAATAAGAGCTGGAGGACTTCATGGAGCTCTCCCTTGCCCTTCCTTCTATAATTCCATTTCCTTATTCACCTTCTAATTTCCTATGTCCCTATTCAGTCCTCTCTTGATTCTCAAATGTAGGCCTTCCCATGGGTCTACTCTCGACATTCTACTCCTTCAGTTTTACACGCAGTATCTGGCCAGTGTTCAGCACACTGCTGGTTTTAGTCATACTTATATGTTAATGATTCCCAAATCTATATTATTACATTAGAATTCTTCCTAATTCTGGATTGATGTGCCTAACCACCTGCTAACTATTGCCACCTGGATGTCTCATAGGTACTGCAAACTAATTGTGACCCATCAGAAATTCCTTGATTTTCTGCCTAAACATTTTCTGTAATCCCTGTCATTATGGGTAGCATCACCATCACAACTCCTTATTTAGCCCGCTGTCAAATCCTACAGATCTACTACCTTAAGGTGGATTCTCATCACTGCTCACCTGGGTGCCTGCAATAACTTCTAATTCATTTCCCCACCACCAGTCAGACCTCCTCCCATCTGACGTTCCCACTGAGGTCAGAGGAATCTCTCTAAAACTCATCTGATTATGTCCCTTCAGGAAGATTCCTTGCTTTCAGAGTTATGTGTAAACAATAATCTGCACCCTACTTACTGTCTCCTTCACTGGTCCACGCACACCCTCCTCCCGCAGCCTTACTGAACTCATTCTCACACTGTCATCATGGCTTCACAACTCGGTGGCTCCACCGTGCTTTGCTCTCTGCTAGGAATTTCCTTTTTAATCTGCTTAATTTTTATGTAACATTTCAAATTAGCTCAGGACACTTCAGCTCAGACTTCCCAGATTAACTTTAATATCTGTCCTCTGCACATATCTTTGTCATAGCCTTTTTCAAATGACAGGCTCACCTCGGTACAGCACAAGCAGGACCATTCTTATCTGCATCCCTCATATAAGCACAAAGCTGGCACGTAATAGTTGCCTGCACTTGTAAAACTGTGTGTATGAATGAATGAATGGGTTTAGAGGATGTGGAGTGGAGGAGTTACCTAAGGCTGCTGGATGGATTAGTAAAGTGCGAGTAGGTGGATGGAGTGGGAAGGTTATTCTAACTATGGGAATTCTAACAGCAAATTCTGAAAGCAGAGAATGAGCTGAGTGTTTCTGGGAGAACCAGATTGGCCAGAACTTAGGAGCAGAATCTACTAGATATTGGATATTACGAGGTTAAATTGAAAAATAATTTTCGGATGCTCTGCTTGACTCTTAATTTATCACCATCTTTTTGAAGGACAGTGTTCTTGTAGTGTTTTAATGTCATTGTGGGAAGATGCAAATAATACATTTTAAAAAGTGATCTTCTAAATAGACATGCTTCATGGAAACATTTCCTTTGAATTAAAACATTGCTAACTTCAGTAACAGTTTAAAGTATGACATATATTCTCTGATTTAATATTTAGAATCAGATCAGATGCACGCGAGCATAAAGTATTGTCCTGATTATATTTTTAATTGGAAAAATTCCCCTCAGTTAGCTCGTCCTCTCTAGACTTAAACTCCTGGAAAGCAGGTGTTTTCTCTTACACATCTTTGTATTTTTGTTGCAGCCCCCTGTGGTTGATACATAGTAGGGCCTCAATAAGTGCTTGTTGAACTGAAATCACAGGCTCCGTGTGTCAGGACACAAAAGCACGGGCCTTTGACGTGACACAGCTGGGCTGAGTCGCGGCGTAGACAGGAGCTGAGAGATCACCGCATCCGGTGGGCAGATGGCCTGCGGGCGACTTCCTGCGCCTCCAGCAGCATTGCTGATAGATGTTGGAGACCTTGCAAGGTTTCCGAACGTCCAGGCTATCAACTGATGAGAACTGGCAATCAAACGGAAACCTTTTAACCTCTGAAGATTTATTCCAGCTTTACTTTTCAGAAGAGAAGACAGGCCCAGACACTCTTTTAGGTTTTCGTTATTAATTATTAAGATGGCTAGCTAGGTATGAGACTTCAGGTCTTTTTCTCCCGGCCCATTGGTTTTTCCCTCTGCCACACTCTATACACATGGTTTGCACTTACCATCACATTTAAACAATTAGTTTATTTTTCAAATTTGGTTTGATTTACCTGCTCTATAAGATTATATATATCCTGTTATAGAAAACTCTAAGGGAACCTCTAATTACTTTGTTGATTTTGAATTTCGTTATTGTGAGTTTTATTCCCAGAAGGTAGGTGATTGCCAGAAACTAAGAAATATTTTATTTAAATATTGCCTTTGCAATGATTTTTGTTGCAATTATATTTATGCTGTATCAATACTTCTTAATTATGTTGACTTTATTTATAATTTTTAATACTTCTGTAAAAGACAGTGTTTTCAATACGCAGTAATTTATGATTTCAAATAGCTTTTCCTACTATGTTTTTGAATTACGTGCATAGTAAAATGATGTTTTGTTTTCTCACTTAGAAAAACCAGTTAGTTTTGCTCACTGTGAGAAGAGCTTTCTGTGGTTCCCCCTCACGGGGAGCTTTGGCTTCAGCCGACTGTTGGTCAGTGACCCAGAGAAAGAATTGGGGTGGGAAGGGAATGCAAACTCACGTATACACCCATGCATCTACCTGTGTAGATGTCCGCACCCACATACCTGAAAACTCGAAACATTCTTTCTATAAAATATCTTTTAAGAAAGTTAATTTTATTTCATTCACAGAATTGCCTTTGTAGGAGGACATACATTTTATTTCAAGTAAAAGAAAAATGTAAAATTAAAGTCTATGGTAAGTGTAGCACAGAATGAAGGATAACATTTGGATAAGATAATATAAACTAGGAATTTTGACTGAGATCAGGCTGGCCAGGGATGGCTCTCCATAGATGACAGTGAGGACTAAAAACTAAGATCTGAGAATAAGTAGGAGTTAATCAGGCAAATGGGGCATAAAGGGCCTTGTGGGCAGGAAGAACAGTGGGTCTTGGTGGGAGGGGGAAGGTGATTCTGAAGAAGTGGAAAGAAGCCACCACCGTGGAAGAGGAGAAAGTCCAGAGGCCCCGAGGGATGTGGTTTAAGATGACGTGCGGGAGGTAGGCGGAAGCCTGGCAATGTAGGGGTCGCTCAAGTCTTGGTAGGAAGCCTTATCTTTATGTGAAGAATCAAAAGGTTTTGAAGAAAGATATGATATAATCCTACTGGTATTTTGCTTATTTATTTTCTTTTTTAAAATTATTATTTTTAAAGATTTTATTTATTTATTTTTAGAGAGGGGAAGGGAGGGAGAAAGAGAGAGAGAGAAACATCAATGTGTGGTTGCCTCTCCTGTGGCCCCCACTGGGGACCTGGCTGGGAATCGAACCTGCAACCCTTCGGTTCGCACTCAATCCACTGAGCAACACCAGCCAGGACTCTTTTCCTTTTTTAAAAAGATTTTATTTATTTGTATTTAGACAGAGAGGAAGGGAAGGAGAAAGAAAGGGAGAGATACATCAATGTGTGGTTGCCTCTCACGCGCCCCTTACTGGGGACCTGGCCCACAACCCAGGCATGTGCTCTGACTGAGAATTGAACCTGAGACCCTTTGGTTCATAGGCCCCTGCTCAATCCACTGTGCTACACCAGCCAGGACTATTTATTTTCTAAGGATTTTATTTATTTATTTTTAGAGAAGGAGAAAGAGGGGGGAGAAACATCAATGTGTGATTGCCTCTCACATGCCCCCTACTACTGGGGACCTGGCCCACAACCCAGGTATATGCCCTGACTGGGAATCAAACCTGAGATCCTTTCGTTCACAGGACAGCACTCAATCCACTGAGCCACCCCAGCCAGGGTCCCACTGGTGTTTTAAAAAGGCCATTCTAGCTGCAGTATCAAGAACCGATTGATGAAGGCCCAGGGCACACAGTGTGTGTGAAACACCTGGGCTGGGAGTCTATCGCAGAAGTCCAGATGAAAGATGTAGGAAGCAAGGACATTGGTGGGGATGGCAAAATGTTAAGATTTTAGACAGCTTTGGGAAGCAAAAGCCACTTTTTAAAAAATGAATTAAATATGAGCTGACCTCTGACTTGTGCCACCAGGTTTTGGGAGTATCTGGAGAAATGGAAGGGAAATCCTAAATTTAGTTTTGGTCGTTTGGCTTTATAGGCAGAGGACAGGATGGGTTGCAAATGTAAATTTCTCCATCATCTATGTACAGGTGGCAATGAAGTAGCAGGTTAGGATGAATGACTAGATTCAGAGAAGAAAAAAAGCCAAGAAATGAGCCTTAAGGAAACTTCACTTTTAAAAGTTAAAAGAGGACAATAACCTTGCAAAGATATTAAGGAAGAAAGGTAGAATAAAACCAAGAAACCCTTGTTACACCAAATGAAAGAAAAGAGAATATTTTATTTCACTAGGATGATTAAAATAAAAAAAAAGACTGGCAACATCATATGTTGGTAAAGTTAATGTGCAACTAGAATTCTTACACATTGTTTGTGGGAGCATAATATAGAGCAACTATTTTAGAAAACTGTTTAGTTCTTAAAAAGTTAAGCAGACATCTATACTATGACCAGGAATTCCATAGAAAGATATTTATGGAAGAAAAATGAAAATGAAAACATGTATTTGCAAAAACTCTTATATGAAAGTGTTCATAGCAGCCTTCTTCATGATAGCCTTAAACTGGAAATAACTATGTTATATCCATTCCGTGAAAATCTACCCAGCAATACAGAGGAATACACTTCTGACACATGGACAATAGAGATGAATCTCTATATCATAATGCTGGATAAAAAAGTCAGACACAAATAATGCAGACCTTATGATTTTATTTACATAAAGCTCTCGGCAAAGCTAATCCATGGTGTTATAAATCAGATTGGTGTTCTCTTTTATGGTAGCAGGGGTGAAGGGTTGAGGGAAAAGGGATAAGAGGCAATTTTCTGGAGGTGTAGAAGTGGTTTATGTGTTGATAGGGATGTGTATTATACACTTTATGCATTTGTCAAATTGATCAAATTATGCAGTTAGGGTCTGTGCATTTCACTGTGTGTAAATTATATCTGAATTAATAAAAAAGGTATTCTGCTGAGGCATCACATACAATGAGAACTGATAAATAGCTATTGGGTTCAGCAACAAGGGGATCATTGGTGACTTCAGAAAAAGCTTTTTCTATGAAGTGAGGGGGCCAGAACTAGATTGGAATGGTCAGAGTTGAGAGGAAGATGATAAATATATATAGCTATTATGGGCAAATCTGTCAAGAAGTTTGGGAAGAGAGATAGGGAATACCTGGAGGGAACTGAGGAAACTCTTCTAAGTAAAATTTAAATGTGGGGCCAATGTGGGTTCTTTTAAGTTGGATTTAAATAGAATAAATATGGGATGTTTAAAAGTTAATGGAAATGATACAGTGAACAAAATGGTTTAAATAAAAGAGAAAGGGTACAGGTTTGTGGTTGGAAAGATGAGGGACCAAATACCTGGTGGTTTCTGTTTTCTTCTGTGGAGGAGGAGTTGAGTCGTCTTCAAGAGTGAGAGGAGTTAGGGAATTGCAGATGAGGAAGAAAATTTGAGGTTGTTGAGAAAGCAGAAGTGTGGATTTACCGGAGAAAGAGATGATTACTGACCTATAGACAAAGGCATGTTGGGCCATGTGCAAGATGAGTCAACAGAGGGGGAGAGGCTGATGAAGACGTGCAGGGAAGAGAGGCCGTGTGGCCCCTGAGACATCAAGAGAAGAGTCTTTCATCCTGACCTCCCAGGCTGAGTCACTGAGGCCCAGCTGAGCACTTTGCTCTGTAACTTTGATCTGAGATAGTCTGAGTAGGTTTCTGTTTTTTTTTTTTTTTTCCAACCAAAAGAGAGCCCTGATTAGGACTTTGTAGTTGTTCTTTTTCCACACATTGCATAGGTATTATCAAGTCTGCATCTTGAATTTTCTTGTTCAAAAAAAGAGCAAATTGTAATTCAATAATGGGTACACACATGCTTATGTTATATATGCATGTGCATGCATATGAATATATACAATACAAACGAAATCTCCATAAATAAGCACTCCGGTATCGAGGTAAGTTGTCCTTCCCTTTGTCTACATATGTCTTTTCAGGTCACGGTTTTGTCCGCTGTCCCAGGGTGCCCCTTTTTATTTTAACTTGAAAGCATTTGGAGATACAGGCTAAAGAGGGACATGATTTGCTTCAGATCCTTTACCGTGAGGGACAGTTTGGGTCACACGAGGTGACAGGCAATGCTCTGACCATTCTAGATTGACTTCTTTCCCATCCTCATGGCTGTGCAGTAGCTTAGATTTGTTTTAGGTCAGGTTTCCCAGAAGCAGACTCTGAGGTGGAGATTATTATACAAGAAGGTTTTAGAGAGTGTTTTCAGGAATAACAGCTGAGTGGGAAGGGAAGCAGAAAAGCTGGAAAGTGGGAGAAGGTGGGCTGCAGTGCAGGTACAATAAGGCCTGAGTCAGCCCCTTGGGAGCTATGAAACTAGTTAATGGTGGTCTTGCCTTGGACAGTCATTGATTCATGTTGCCTGGGGAATGGCCCATGTTACCTGGCCTTGGCGGAGGTGGCTTTCTTCAGCAGAGGGCAGTGTCAAAGGGTATGGGTTAACAGCTAAGTGCAACCCCAGTATGTAGAGGAGGATGTCTGTCAGCCTTGAAAGGGGCATCTGAGTAGTTTAGTACAGCATCCACTTAATAATTTTAGCTAAAAATCAAAATAAGAAACTTGGAAAAGTTAAATATTTCTTAACTGCCTAAAAACTAAAGGAAGTTACAGGTTAAATATGAGGCCAATAGGATGAGGATAAACTTAAGATTTATGAGAAAATTTGAACCTTTAAGTCAGTTGTTAAGAGGGTCCAGATTGTAGGCCTCTTTTGGGGATTGACAATATTGCCCGAATCCTGGAGTATAAATCTTTTTATAGAACATTTACAGATGCCTGTGAGGCAATGAATAAGATTTGTGGAGGGTAGTGACTTAACTTGGGAACTGATTTGTCTTTTTTCTACATGTAATTCAAATGATATTTTTTCATGAAACCTTTAGCTCTATGAAATAACTTTCCACCAATTTTTTTGTAAATAAGACAGTCTACTGGGAATTTCAAACAGGACTGAAGATATGCAATTATGGGATTTTAATTCAGTGACATATATTTGGAAAATTCCCTCCTTCCATTTCGGCCTCCCTACCTCTTCTCTTGGAGTATATACCTTGAGTAATCTGTAAACTCTGAAGATTCCTTGCTGAGTAGGAAAATAGAGCCATAAATGATAAAAGATCTCTTCAGTGTTTAGTCTAAATATCCCTGTTACATTAAAAATATCTTTTGTCAGGAAAATTAACATAATTAACTTTCAGAGAGGTGTGTGGCTTACCATAATAAAATTTTATTTCCTACTTGAACAGTGCCATGTAGGTTGGGTGGCCCTCTTCCATCTAGAAGTAGTGATCTTTAGAACTTGTGGCCGCAGCCTGTAGAAAGACAGACAGAGGATGTAGAATCAACATGTATCACTATGGCTCATGGACCATTGGCCAGGCCCAGGAAACTGCAGGAGAGGATAGGAAATGTAGGAAAGCACACAGGATATTTTGTAAGGTATTCCAACAATTTAGAATACTTTAAAATAAATACTTTAAAATAAAATACATACTTTAAAATAAAATATTTTTATTTATTTAAAATAAATAACAATAAACTAATAACATTTATTAGTTAAGCTACTTGTTTCCAAAAAGGAGCTAGTTTACTTTTCTTGATATACAGATAATTAACTGGTTAATGATAGAAATCAGTATTTAGACTCATGGGATTTGAGCCAAAGGGGCTTTAGCATCCAGATGAGTGGTTTCCACACTGCTTGGTGGCGTTTTCCCAGAGGGGTGGAGGGTGATGGTAACTGGGCAAGGAGAAGGCCTGGGGTGCAGGGTCTTGGTATCTCGGTGCTACACCCTGGTTCATGCTCTCAGTTCACTGCCTTCATCTGGTTTACATTTTGTAATTTGGGGATCTTACTGGGAAAAAAAGAGTTCTGCAGCAAAAGGGAATATCTGAAAACTACCCATCTATTCCAACACTTTCCTTTTATAGCTGTAGATGTCTATTCATCCATTTAACCAGTATTTTGAGCACCTGTTATGCAGCAGGCCCTCCTAAAGCCTGTATTCTGGGGTGTCCCAGAGCGCTCCACTGACTTCCCAGCCTCAAAATAAGATCTAGAGCTCATCTCCCTAACTCTTAGTCCTGCTTGTAATGCCAGGGCTGTTCACTGAGAATATTCTGAATCCTGGTGAGGAAGCGGCTGTCTAGGGAGTGTCTACACTTCCCACGGAGGAGAATGGCTCCTATCTTGGAGAGAGGACACAAATCTCCTTGAAGTTATTTTAAGTCCAAAATGTGGGCAATGTTTGGATTTCCTTTCTTTCTCACTTCTAAGATTTAATTGGCCCGCAAATTCTTCTCTCGGAGTATAGCATGTTTCCTTTATGACAAAATATTATCATCAACAACTAACATTTGCACCTAGAGCAAAAGTAGTCTTATGCACAGTCCTTGTTCATTCTTACTATGACTCTATGAAGCCAGTAAGATAATTGTTAGTACTGTCCCCACTCTACATAAAAGAAAATAGATAAAAAATTACTTAGGTCAAGATTAGACAGCACAGGCCCGGCTGGTGTAGCTCAGTGGATTGAGCACGGACTGGGAACCAGAGGGTCCCAGTTCAATTCCCAGTCGGGGCACATGCCTGGGTTGCGGGCCAGGTCCCCAGTGAGGGCCATGTGAGAGGCAAGCACACTGCTCTTTCTCCCTCTCTTCTCCTCTCTCTAAAAATAAATTTAAAAAATCTTAAAAAAAAAAGATTAGACAGCACAAGTATTAAGTATTCTACATGGAACTGTTAAGTAAAGTAGCTATTATTACAACCAGATACTAAAATGCAAGTAATAAACAAGTGTTCTCTAATGTACACTCCTACCACTAGTAGCAGCAACGATTGTTATGGGATGCTGGGGAGGGAGTGCCCAGATGTGTGGATTTCAGAAACGAAGGATCCGGGTTTGAATCTGGAGCTCACCTCTTACTTTGTGATGTCCGTGAAGTCATGCATCCCCCAGTGGCCTCATCTGTGCAACAGGTGCGGTGAGAGGAGGAGATGGAATGACGACGGTCATGCAACGCATTTGGCACAGCTCTTCACACATGAGTATCATGAACAACTTTGGGCTATAATCATTGTGATTTTATAGCGGTATACATTTAAGCAGTACTGTGCACCCATTATTCACATCTCTCTGAGTGTAGAGACAGGTGCACTGCGCTGTGTGAGCGCCGTTCCAGCTTGAAAGTACAGTACTTGCCGTGTGGATACTATGTAAAGGGATTTTGAGTCTCAGTTGGAGCTTTAGTTCTGACATTGTGCTAAGCTGGAAAACTCCTATTCACGGTAGTGATTGTAGCACAATGCAGTTTCCTGAGCTTTAGGAACACACAGAAGTTGGGTGCTTTTTTCTGTCAAACTTGGGTAACATCCCTTTTTTGAGCAGTACTTTGGAATAGATTCACCTGGCATTAAGCTTACAGGTTTAATTCTTCACATTAGTTGTTTTACTAAGAAAACATTTGGACTAACCTATTTAATTTATAATCACAGTTGAATGAATAGGGATTTATATGCATAATTCATGTGGTGTGTATTCAATGGGAAAGAATACCCTATTTCGAATTTTAGCATGGAGGACTACCTCTAACTGGAATTATTCTCTTTGTATAGGATGCCTTATTTAAAAATGAGCCGATTTGCGCATTGCATCTATTACATTCCTGATTAAATACAATAAATGGTGTATAAATCTAAAAAATAATCTTCAAAAATTTTGTTTAAATGTAAGGCTAGTGCAGACTTGTATTGGTGAACAGTTGATATAATGCTGCTATTTTAATACAAAATTAAGGGTGATGGGGATGATTTTGCAGTATTTTGAAAAGATATATATACGTTATTGCTAGCACCTTTGCTGAGATTAAGACGTAATGAAAATACCAGAAAATAAAGGTATAATAAAACATCTAGCATCACTACCAAGTTCTAGCTCATAGCAAGCATGCTTCCATAATACTGTATATAGGAAAATGCCCGCTTTTAAGTCATGACATCAGGCGTATAAGAAAGGCCTGTGTTTTGTAAGTGAAACTCTGGTAATTTGGATCTATATCCCATAAGATTTAATACAGATTTTCTAAAAGATAAAGTTTCTTCCACATTTGTCTCTATTCTTAATCTGGCAAGTGATTTACAAGAATCAGTGGAACTGAGAATTAGTTCTTAATTTTGTTTCCTTCGCATGCGGAATTAAGAGGCTGATGTATTTGCCTTTGTCACCGCTGGCAGTGCTGTGGTTGGCAAGAGGGCTTGGGGTGTGCAAGGGGCACAGTTGTCTTTCCTTTTAACCTTCTGGACTCTTGGTTCAAGTGGGACTGGTGCTCTTTCTCCCCACCCCCAAGAGGGCACTTTTTGGCTTTTAGTTTCTGTTTTTATTTCTTTAGGGAAGAAATAATGGCAATTTGGGCAGAAATTTAGGCACTATATCTTCTTTCTTCCCTTCTTTGCTCTTACTCCTCATTACAGGAGGCAGAAATATGAGAGCCTCAGTGGGGAATTTTCCCAGAAGTGAGAGATGAAGCATCCATTCCTCTATAATGCCAGTCATTTCTGGGGAGGAGTGATTCTTCTTGCTTGACCCTTGGGCTCTCCCCTGCTGGGTAAACCTGCCTCTTTGACCCATTCCCTCAGAGCTGCTGGAAGGAAGACCTTCTGGAGGAGAGGACCTGGGCAGAGAGGAGGGGGCTACTGTTCTTAGGAGCTTCCTCTGTTTGGCCTCTCCTAGGAGAGACAGTCTCTCTGGATGAAATCAGCATCTCTAAATACATGGGTAACTGCATAGTGTATTCAATTTACTCGTAGGCTCTGAGGGGTTACAGACAGAACAGAAAGAACAGAAGCAGAAGAGTGCATTTAGAAAGGAAGAGGCTGCTGTGTTGGCTGCACAGTCATTGGTAAAGTCGGAGCACCCCCTATTATTTTCCCTTCAGTGCCATGTTACAGTATGTTTTGTTCAAGCCTAAATGAACCTTTTCATGTGGTAATTAACATTTTACAGTGTTGTTCCTACCACCATATATTTTTGTTTAGAAAATTAAGACCTAGAGCCGAAGGCAATGAGTAAAATGTTTGTTTTTCAAGGAGTATATATTTAAATCCATAAGAGATGATTAGAGGGTAAAACGAGAAAGCTAGAAATCGTTTAATCAAGGAGATGGGGGTGTGGAGGAGGGTGCATGGGGGTAGATGTTGATGGGCAGAGACCTGACTTGGGGCAGTGAACACACCGTGCAGGTGATGTGCTGTGGAACTGTGCACCCGAAACCTGCATCACTTTGTTAACCAGTGTCACCCCACAAATACATTCAACAGAAATAAAAAGCATCATTTAATCTGAATTTCCTTGATTCCCCCTTTTACTGTCTTTATGGTTTATTGGATTATACCCTAAAAATCCTGAATCACCAATTCAAAAGAACTCATATTTTTTTAAAAGTTTCTGGAATTGTCCTTTGCAAACATTCAGTGATCGATACGGTCCCTGAGTGAGTTTAGTGACATAGCTTTCATAGCACGCATTTTGGCACAGGTGAGGAGTCTGTGCAATCACAGGGCACATTGACATCCCAGTTACAAGTTAGCTTGGGGATTCCTGGATTCTAGTCTTGTTTCTACTTCCTCTCCTCCAACCCTCTAGGGTTTCTGAGTTTTTCAAGAATGTTTCATTTATTTTAATTAATTAATTAATTAATTGCTTAATTAAAATAGTGTTTTGTCTCTGGCTTGCATCAGGAAATTCAGAGGTGTACTGAAATTAACAACAATTAAACAACAAGTGATTCTGTAAGTTACTGCTGAATTTATTAAACTTTCAGGAAGCTTTTTTTTTTTATGTACATGTCAGAGCTAGTTTTTAATTTATCTGAAGTGGTTTGTAATTATTGGCAATGGTGGTAATAAAATTTATATAGTTTGGATCTGAAAAAAAAATTAGTGTAGACTCAGCCTGTGATTAAATGCAATTTGGATGCTAAAATGCCCTTGCTGGCACTCCCTGTTTGGTAGATGCTACGTTTCCTGCCCTCCTGCCGTAGAACACAAAAGCAGCCTGGAGAGGAGTCAGCCCACCTCTTCCTCGCGCTGATCATTTGCTGTAACTGCACCATCAGGGGATTTCAGCCCGACTGTCCAGGTCTCTGTTTGGATGTCCAAACGGCAGCAGAGGAAAGTTAATTCACACCAGAAAAGAACTTTTTAGTAGGAAGGCTGTGAAAAATCAGGCAGAGAGAGATATTTCTGTGCACACATTGTTTTTTCCTGGATCAGGAAAGAATTAAAAATAACTGCCCATTTGATAGATTATCACATAAGATGACAGTCTAAGGCTTCAGGGGAAATATGAACATTCCATATTTTTAAAATGCATACTTTAAGAAGGATTGAGAAAAAGTAAAACAAAGGTTTCAGTATTTGACTGTGAAGCTTTGGAACACAGTGAGACATTGTGCACTTTGGGACTGGACATATTTTCGTCAATATGCCGGCTGTGAGATCCCCGGGCTGACAACAGGGTCTGGCACTGTCGCTGGGGCCAGTTGGCACACAGTGTCCAGTCCACGGAGACACATGGGGCCGCATTATGCTTACTGAACTCCCAGAATACTTATGATTTAAAATCATTTGGGAAATAGTTACGGGAATGAAGTCTCATATTCTATATTGATAATATGCAATTATCAATGTTATATAGTTCTCTTATGTATTTGAAGTTTTTATAAACATTTTTAAGACTGTAGAGTGAAGGATATATATTTATTATGGCCAGATTGGCAAAATTCAACTAAATGCCTGTTTCTGCCACTCCGAATTATCACCAAAATTTTATGACTTGAACTCGTTCTTCCCTGCTCACTTTCTTGGTCTTACCAAGGCACTTCTCCCCCCTGCTCTGTTCTGTACCCTTTGTGCTCCAGGTCTGCTTTCAGATGTACTTCCGAGTCTGGTAGTGTGGTGTGTGGTACACACAGGGCTGGTTCTGTATATATGCACTCCGGGCCTTCGGTACGGGGCAGACCCACAAAACCAAGGAAGTTAGTTGGGATTATTTTTCAGTGAATTTGGATATTCCAGGGAAGATGTGTAAAAGGTGTCCTCAGATAGCTTGAAATTTTGCCCCAGCCATACGGTTAAATAATTTTTCACCATCCTTTGGTCTAGTAAACAGCAAAGAACTTAGGGAGAGCTAGCAGCAACAAAGGGGGGGCTAAGCCTGTCAGTTTGGCCCCGGGAGGATGCCTAGACTGGAAGAGAATGTAAGGGGATCAGGGTGAGAATTTTTCACTACATCTCCGCAAGGTTGAAAATGACAGTGCGATCCAATATAATTTGGACATTAGTCTCTAAAGGCAGTGCAGTAGGTGAGGTAAAATTTGGGTATTGTTGAAATTACTTCGAGATACTCTTTGGAAGGAGCCACACCGAAGGCAAACACATCATCTCTGTTATACTCCACACAGGCAATGGAACTTCGGTGTTGGATAAAGCAGCTCCATTGGATAAAGAGCACCAGATTAAGTAGCTGGCTTTTGTTTTAAGGTCCATGTTGTCTTTGTGTCATTGAATTCATTGGATACCACAGTCATTTTTATATTTTATTTACTTATTTTATTATTGCTGTTCAAGTACAGTTGTCTCCATTTTCATCCCACCATACCTACCCCCCCAACCTCACCCATCCCCTCCTTCCACCCTTGAACCTACCCCGCTTTGACTTTGTCTATGTGTCCTTTATACATGTTCCTTGACAGCCCTTCCCCTATTTCCCCCCATTATCCCTCCTCCCTCTCTGGTTACTGTCAGATTGTTCTTAATTTCAGTGTTCTGTTATATTTTGCTTGCTTATTTTGTTGATTAGGTTCCACTTATAGGTGAGGTCATATGGTATTTGCCTTTCACCGCCTGGCTTATTTCACTTAGCAGGATACCACAGTCTCGCTCATAGAAAAGTCTTCTGTGGAAGAGAGCCATACAGGAACCGAGACTGCCCTTGGGCAGAAGAGTCTCATGCTTACTCAGGGTAAATGCTTATAAAGAAATTTGGAATAGTGAATGGATTTCTGCCTACGATTTAAAACAGTTTTCTTATTTATCTCTGTCATATGCATATGGTTCAATTCTTATAAGTAAAAATCTGTATGATGCAAATGCACTATTTTTGTGGTCAACTGGCAGTAGCAAAGGAAAGAAGCTTCCCTGGATTCTCATACTCTGTTTCTTGGGTGATTTAGCACTGGAAATAAAAATATCCACTGTTAAAGATTTCTCTCTTCTCGATATATTACTTGTACAAAAATAGGATAAACTTGTTCTGACAAAAATCTCATTCACCATAGCTTTGAAACATGCAAAACTTGTGAAACCTTTGCTTCCTTCATACACATCAGTCTAAAAGTAGAGAATTGAAGGGCACTTAATTTGCTAAACATCTGTTGGTGCTGACAAATGGAAGGCACCATCTGGCCCTGGTGCGTCAGTATGTAGCGAGGAACACATGTTGCAGGCCCTAACAGAACTTCCGTTTGGGTTCGGCCTTACTGTTTCTCTCCATTGGATATTTCCTACATTTGACCTGATCGCATGTCTATTGAAGACCTTTGGGAGTCAACTGCCACCAATGGTGCTTCTACCCAGTGGAGGAAATCTCTTCTCACCAGTACTGTGACTCTAGTTTCAAAAAAAGTGCCTTATGTTCTCAAACTTTTGTTGCTTTCCCTTAGATATAAGATTTTTACTAAATTCTTAAGCTCACATCCTGAAACTAGTCATTCAAACCCAGAGCAGAATTTGGAATTAAGTATAAAAAATCTGAAGATGAAAAAGTAGGCTTAGAAATTGGCACTCAGCCTTGCCTTTTCTGTAGTCAGTCAAGTTATATCAGAAGAGAATATAAGAATGGGTGTCAGAGAGGCGGACAGTTCTTCTGTTGTTTCAGGTGATATGTTTTTCACGTAATCCAAATACGTTTTATTATTGAAACATTTGGAAACAAAATCTCTGATACGCAAATTCCTTATGTCTTTACCTTCCTGCCCCAGGCTCTTTATTTATTACACCATTGTGTCTCTAATAAAGCAAACGTAAAACACTGATATGTAAAATATTGAAATAGAATCCGTTCTGCCTTTTTATTGATGTTAATCATAATTTATATTAAATTATAAATATATTTGTTTATTTGTAGTGACTTATCTTTAGTGACTCTTCTTTCATATGCTAATATATTTATTTAAAATGTCATAGCATTGTTCGCAAGGATGATCCCATAATATTCTCCAAACAATGACTTGTTGCAATGACAGGGAATCTCTAATGGTAAAGAAGGTGCTCAGGAGGTCTGGATAAAACATTTGGCAAATATTAGCCCTTAGAAATGAACACCAGCTTAAACATTCAATTTAATTGAACAAATATTTATTAAGTATTATGTGTCAGGTGCTGAATCATATTGCCCCAAAGAAAAATCTATTAGTAAAATAAATAGAATTTTAAAGGAGAAAAGTATTTGCAATTTTTTGGGAACCCAGTGGCATGGGAAAGAAGGATTTGATGTTTAGTATTATTTTGCAAACAAGAGACAAATATCTTTATTACAAAATCCTAGGTAAGAACATATGTGAAAAATGGACTTATATGTGAGATTCTTGAATTTCACACTATCCTTGGTTCTGAAAACAATTGACTGCAATCAGATATGGTTTGAACTTCTTAAAGGAAGCAAACTCAGACTCACTTTGTCTTTATTTAAACAAAAGTTATTTTGATCTAATTATTAAATCTATGTGCTAATGCCTTAAGATAGCCATAATTTCTGAACTCTATATTGTGTTTGGCATTAAAAGGCTTATACTTATTTGAAATAAGTGAAATAGTTTGTTATTTAATAGATTAGTAATACAATTTCATAATACAAAGTATCTGTAAGCAAGTGTGTTATAATAAAATATTCCTGGGAGGTAGTCCTGGCTCATCAATCCACAGGACAAACGGACAATTGGGTGGTCCAGGGAGAGGCTGGGAGGTGGAATGAGAGGCTAGTTGCTAGGCCATCACTTACACAGGATGGGCAAAAGTGGGTTTACATTTGTGAGTAACCACAGAATTTGTCCTTGTATTATTATTTATTAATTATTGTATCATTTTTCATATGAACAACTATAAACCTACTTTTGCCACACCCTGTGTATTGACCAACACTAATGTCTTTACACTACAAGTTTATTTTTGTGAAATTAGTTTTTTTAAAAATAAAATAAATACGTTTTATAATCTTCTTAAATGTGCTTGAAGGATCTATTCCACCCTCCCCAGTCTGTTTCTATATATACTGGGATTTTCATAATGTAACACCCTTAAATAGAGAACAGTTGCATCTAATCCTATTTAAAATGGTTGCTAAGGGACTATTCATAGGAACTTAGAAATGACTCATGATCTCTCCTTAAGGAGTGAAGGAGAGAAAGTAAAGAAAATTTATAGACAGAATTTTGACATCTGGGTTTTGCCATGTAATTTTGGGTGTTTCGGATGTAGGAATCATTCCCAAATCTGTGAAGCTCTGGGCCTTCCACTGAGCCCTGAACCTTCTTCTACCTTCCAGTGGCCTGCGCTCCTGGGGACTCCCGTGGGGAGGGCCGCTTCACACAACTGAGTCTGGGGCGAGATGGGTGCTTCCTTTCTCCATGGCCGAACTGTGGTGGAAAATGATAACTAGAGTTTTGATCCATATCTCTACTAACCAAGTCCTTCAAAATAGGAAGTAAGAGTAATTCCTGGGAGTAGGATAGGGCATAAAGCCAGTGGACCCAGTGTGCTCAGTTCTTGAATGCCCATTTTAGGAAATGTGGAGACCTATTTCATGGTGCTGCTTCTGTGGTTTTAGGGTGAATGTGCAATATATGCTTTCCCCTTCATCTGTAAGAGTGATTTTTATATTACGTTGGGACTAGGAAAATATGAACTGCAGGGATTGCCATAGACCAGGTGGAATATGCTTCTGCTATAAACGTTGTCGTGAATTTTTTCTCCAGTGGCAAATATTCAGGAGCTTATAAGAGGGAACTTTGAATGCCCAACCAGACATGTCTTCTTACAAACAGAGAACAGCAATCTTTTGCCCACAAAATATTTAAGAGTGGGTACAAGGGCTGCTTAAATTCGAAAGCTGGCCAGAGATTTTAGAGCAAAGAACATAGTGGAACATTTCTAATCTTAAGTAAAAAGGTTAGGGTGAATTAATTCTCAAAAGTGAAGGTGCTTGTAGACAGAGAGAGCAAACTGATGGTTGCCAGAGAGGAGGGGAGTGGGATGATGGGAGAAAAAAGGTGCAAGGGATTAAGAAGTACAAACTTCCAGTTATAAACTGAGTCAGTCACAGGATGTAATATAAAGGATAGCGAGTATTGTCAGTGATATTATAACTTTGTTCTCTGACAGATGGCTACTAGGCTTATGGTGATCACTTCATAAGGTGTATAAATGGCGGATTACTATTCTGTATACCTGAAACCAATATAATATTGTATATCAACTATACTTTAATAAAAAGAATAATCTCAATATTTATTCTCCATAAAGATTTATTGAGAAATTAATGGTGGAACTAAGGTAAGATTAAATATGTATCTTTAGTAATAAAGGTATCAATTTATCCTTAGTTGTTTTATTTAAAGAGCTAAATAGATATGTTCATATATCAATGCTAGCTAATATTTATTGACTCTAAAATACAGACTTCTTGCTCTATAAAACCACCAAAATCAAATGGGAAATTATTATAGTATCCGCATCACTTTATCAAATAGCCTTGAGGTCTGTCCAAAGCACCATCATTCATTATTTGCTCTTGAGGAAGAAAACCTAACCCTTCAGGGAAAAATGGCCTCAGATGGCTAGCCTCTCAAATCCAAACAAATAAAATATTAGAAAACATAGAATATGCTACAAATGTAAGGCCTCTTTTGCTGGGTTTAGGTAGTATGGGGTCAGGGTCACCCTAAATTGATGACCTTTGCTTCCTGCAGCACCCTTGAGTACCTTAGAGACCGTGGCCACTCAGCAAATAATTGTTGTCCAGTGACCTGCATGGGTAACCACTTGTACTACTTTGACTCAATCCTGTTTGAGAAGCTAGATTTTTATAATGATAGCACCAGTTGCCACCAGGCAAAAGTATTGCTAAATTATACACATAAACCCAAGGCTTCCTATTCTTATATGTGGGGATTATTTGGTGTTTTCCCATCATTCTGAACCCTTGTCCACCTATACATTGACAACTTTTCTGTTTATAAGGCATTCTGACTAATGGTACCTATGTACACATGTTGTTCTTCCTTCCCAGCTCTTTTTCTTTAATCTTTCCCCAGCTTGTCACAGGTGCTTTTTCATCTTTGCCTCCACTTTCTCTCCAACTGTGGTCAGTTTGCTCCAGAACAAACCAGTCCTGTGACATAATGAGATAATGTGCCTTTCTTTAAAAAAACAGCTCTGATTGTAAAAGGCCAGCATCATGGAATAAGCACGCTCTGTGTGGGTGGTCCTAGCCATTTCCCAGTCATTCGCTTCCCTTCTTTTCAAATACCTGTGTGTCTTTCTTGCTCGAGGATTTGCACTATCCTCTGTTCCTCCGATGCTTCCTCTCCCTCACGTGTTAGAACAGATGTAGTGACTGAGCATCTCGGGCAAGTCACTTAACCTCGCCGTGCCTCAGTTTCCTCTTCTCACAGGATGGTTTGGAAGATTAAGTGAGTTAATATTTATAAAGCACTTAAAACAGTGCCAAGCACACTATCAAATTATTCGATAAGTGAAATAAATGAAAATGGCTGTGGAAAATAATTCATGGCGACTAAAACTGTGATGTTTGAGAAGCGATGTAGGAATTCCTCGAGTTACGAGTTCTGAAGTACTGTGGGTCAGTGCTGGAAGAAGCTGGGATGAGCACCAGGGAGAGCTGTTTAACCTGCGTAGTCAAGTCATTTCCAGCAAAAGCCAGCTAGAGTAACTAGCATTCAAAAAGGTTGCTTTGTGGATTAGCACATATGAGGGAGAGTTTATAAACTGTTTGCAAAGATACAGAGCATTTCTTTCTTTCTTTCTTTATTTTTTAAATAATTATTGTGATACAGAGCATTTTTGAACGGACTCCTTTGTTGAACCCATTGTCCCACTGAGCAATAATGAAACTTTACTTTTTCATATTCCTTGTAAAAACTCCATCTGCTCTTCTTCCAGTGGTTGACGAGTCACCTGAACCAGTTGCTGCTTGTATTTCTAAAGATTCATTCTATTTTGAGTAATTCTAAGCTGATTTTTAAATTAACCTTATAAAATTATTATTTAGATTTCTCATTATATTATTGCTTTGCTAACCTGAAAGTCATTCATTGCTAGCTGAATGAGAAACTAGGAATACATTTTTTTAAAAAGTCTTGAGTCCAAAAGGAATGCTACTCAGTTAGCAAGTTGAATCTCAAGGACTTCATTCACAGGCAAACACTTTGGGGTTTCAAATGAACCTGTTTATTCTAACTTGTTTACGTTGTGATTTAATTAATTCATTTAGATAATTACTTATGTATTACTAATTAGGAGGAGAAGGGGGAGAAGCAGTGGTAGACACATGCATTTATTCATCCATTCAGTACTTATTTACTGAGTGTCTACTGGTAGGGATGTTACAATACAGTGACAGCCAGACAAAGTTCCTCCCTTTATGGGGCTTACATTCTGGTGGAGCAAATACATAATATGGTGGAGTTGGAGGCGTTTGTATTTTAGGGTTGAGTAAAGACTTACGCTATTCTGCTACTTACTGCATAGCCATGACAAGATTTTTTAATCTCTTTATACTTCAGCTTCTCTATAGGTGAAGTAAGAATAATAAAATTACTTCCTAGGGTTGTTTTTAAGATTAAATGAGTCATATATATGTTATAAATACATATAAATGTTTTATATAAATATATATTTGTATATGAATATGTTTATATATTTATATATTCATATATATAAATGATATATATACTTTTTTTTGCTTAAAACAATGCCTGAAACATAAGTGCAATGTAAATATTTGTTATTATTAAATAGTTATATAACATTGTATCAAGTAAGAATAAAAACGGAATGGGGCAGAAGCAGGATAAAAGAGACCATTCAGCAGTCTGTTGCAGAAATTCAGGTAAGAGATTGTTATGGCTTGAACGAGAACAGTAGTAAGGAGGAGCTGAGTAGAGATTGAATGCATGATATAAACCAAACCTAGAGTTGACAAGAGTTTCTTGTGGATTTTTGATTGGGTGTGAAGAGGCAAGAATGATTCCAATTTTGTGCCTGAGTGCGCAATGGAGGTGCCATTTACTAAGAAGGTGTGTAATTCGAGAAGAGGTCTAATTGGACCAAGATGCAGCATGGGACAGAACTTTGAGATGCTGATTAGATATACAGCTGAGACATACTGAGTAGGTAGTTGCATATTCAAGTTTGGAGTACAGGGAAGTGTTGGGGCCAGGGATATAAATCTGGAGTGATTAGATTATAGATATTTTAGAAAGCCGTTGAACTTGTATTTGGTCACCAAGACCAAGGGTAGACAGTGAAGAGAGGAGATCTGAAGATTGAGTTGTGGGGTTGCTAATTTTAAGACGTAGAGAAGAGCAATTGGAGCCTGGGTAGGAGAAAGGAAAGAGGTGATCAGTTAAGATAGGAAGACTAGAAAAAGTGAAATCCTCAAAACCAAGTAAAGAAACAGTTTTAAGAAGAGGGAGTGAAAAAAGCCTACTGAATGCTTGTGAGGGACAGAGTAACTAAGAAGGCTCAGAGTTGCTCATTGAATAAGACAACCTGGAGGTCATTGGTATCCTTGTCAAGAGGAGGCACCTTGAAATGGTTAACCACCAAAACATGATTTGACTAGTTTCAAGAGAGAATGGAAACTTCAATGATAACTTCCTTGCAGAGTTTTGACATAAAGTGGACAGAGACATGAGATATTATTTGGAAAGGATGCAAGGTTAAGTTTTTCTTTTCTAAAGAGAGACATATTAGAAGTCTGTGTGTGACTGAGAATGGGTCAGTTAAGAGTTTTAAAGAAAAATCTTAATGGTATAGAGGAGAGAGGGGACACTTAAAGAATCAAAGACCTTAAATAGGCAAGAAGGATGAATGCGAATAGAAAGGAGTAAAGGGGTAGGCTGTAGCTATGAGCAAGGTCAGTTCATCCGTTGTAACTGAGAAGAGGTGTATTAAATAGGCACAAAGCCAGAAGGTGGTAGATGGGAAAGTTATGAGAAAATGTGGAAATTCTCTTTTGATTAAGAAATACTGTGATTGCTGAGAACAATGAGAAGGTAAGGGATGTTCAAGGAGAAAGGAGAAAATGCAAAACAGTAACCTCAGAGAGTGAGTGAATAAATTCACCAGAAAAAAATATACAGTTGCCAGTAATACGGAGGAATTTTGAGGTTCGGGATCATACATTTAATTTGAGTTTGGTTAGCATGGGTGTGTAATTTTTCCTTCAGCTGTGTTCAGTTGTTTGGTTGTAAGCAGGAGGTAAGTGGAGGGTTGGATTTCTAGGGTTAGAGTTTTGCCAGGTGAGTGTGAAAGCTCAGTAAAAGGGCATCATATTCACTGAGACTGCATGTCACACTGTGATTACAGTCTGTGAAACCTAAGTGGGTAAGGGCGTAGTGTCTGTGAATTGTAGGTACTTCTGGGTTAAAGAATTGTGAAGAGGGGTTTCTAGAGTGAGTGAGCAGCACAAAAGAAAGTGGTGTTGAGGGAGCAGAACGTTTAAAGTTGGTACTGGGTTTTGGCAAGTTCCAGCATGTGATTGTGGCAGTGGGTAGCTGCGGCAGTGAACTAGATCACTGGAAATAGGGATTGAGCACCGGAGAGCCCAGTGGTTGGATGAATCATCTACACGTGCATTGAATTCACTGACTGATGTTCTAGTCAGATTGGACTGCTTTAACAAAATACCATAGCCTGGGTGGCTGATAAGCAACAGAAATTTATTTCTCACCATTCTGAAGGCTAGAAACCTGAGCTCCTTTGTGAGAGCCCTTTTCCAGGATGCAGACTGCCATCTTTTCTTTGTAGCTCACAGGGCAGAAAGGATTAGACCTCTCTGGAGTCCCTTTTATAAGGGCACTAATGACCTCCCAAGGAGCCACCTCCTAACCCCATTACATGGGGGGTTAGAATTTCACTATGAATTTGGGGTGGGGGAAGGACACAAACATTCAGTTCATTGCAGCTGATGTGGGAGTAGTGGTGAAGAGAAAGATAGTGAGTCTCTGCCAACTCTTCAGTGACTGGGTGTTTGTTTCTCACAAGTAACAAAGGAGATTGGTGGGTATGTAGATTCATGGCCTGTGCTTTGACTTCGTTAGGAACTGTTCTAGGAGGAGGGAGTTTAGCACCTGTGATATTCAGAAACCTGGTGAGATCAAAAGGTGCATCAGACAGTCATCTTCAGGAGTTTGAAGTCATTCTGTAGGGAAGAGGAGAAATCTGCATGAGTAATTTAAAAGCGGGGTAGATGTGATACAAGAAGCAATAGAGGTATAGCTAAAACACAAAGAGAAGTTTAGCAGAAGAATCTACTTCCAGATGTGGGATTAAGGGGAAGCTGTTTGTTAGAAGTGTCTTTTGAGTGTCATTGAAGGCTGGAAAAGATTTGAGCACAGAGATAGGGAATAGGGAGCTTCGCCTGCAGGGAAGAATGCAAGCAAAGGTATGGAAATACGGAATTCCGGGGAAGCAGAAGGGTGGGTTCCTTTTTGGCTTTCAGGATGCATGAAGAGGATGAAGAAGAGAGACCTGGAGAGTCTGATTGGGGCCTGATCAAAGGAATCTAATGCCAAACAAAGGTTTTTTATTCCATTGGAGGAAGGAGTGGAGCAAGATGTAAAGACAGACTGAACGTTTTTGAGCAAAAGAATGATATGGTCAAATGTGGACTTCAGGAAGAGAAATTATGCATCTCAATGTCCAATGGATAGAGAAGAAAGTGTCTAAGAAAAAGAGACAAGTTAATGGCACAGTCAGGGAGTAATTTGTATTTGTTTTACAATTTATGAACACCTACCGTGGTTGGCACTAATAGTGGTATTTGCATTGGAAAAGGATTGATGGGAACAAATAATGAAGTCCAATAGAAATTCAGTCAATAAATGTTGACAACTGATTGGATATAGTATTAGAAGAGGAGAGAGGAAAGTGAAGAAAATGTCAAGGTTTTCACTTTGGCTGATCTGAAGGAGTATTATGTTCTAAATCAAGGACAAAGGCAAAACACAGACCAAGAATGGGTGGGAAGATTATCAGTTCACTTTTGGGATAGTGAGTTTGAGGTGCAAGCTAGCCTCCAAATAAAGCTATCCCTTAGGCACTTTAAAATTTAAGACTAACATTTAGGAGTCAGCAGTGCTGATCGTGGAAGTCATGATACCGGGGAAAGTGCTAAGGAAAGGTAGGTGTAAGAGAGAAACAAATAACATCCATGATAGGTCCCTGTGGCATATTTTCATGGGGAAGAATAAGGGGAAATAGCCAGAGATTGAGACAGATAAGGGGTGGTGAGGTCAGCCAAAGAGTAAGCCTATGAGATTGCAATGTCACTAAATCCAAGAGAAAATGGAGACAAGTGTACTTGAACAACAATAATAAAAAAAAAGAATGAAAGAGCTATTTACTTTTATCAAAAGATTCAAAGAGGCTAAGAACAAGAATTGAAAATATGCCGTCAGATCTTGTAACTAAGAAATCACAACTGATGGACATAGCAATGACAGTGACAACTACTACAACAGCTTCAACTTTGACTGATACAGTGCCAATATTTTACCATTAGAGGAGAAAACAGACACGAAAACAATCCCTGTAAACATGAGAATATATTAAAATTTATAGCTGATGGAGCCAATTAATATAAGATTCAAAGAGTGCAACTCATTCCTGCCAACCCTGATGGAATAGTAAATTATGGTATAATACAGTTGATGTTCATAATATTGAAACATGAGTCTTCAAGAAAAGCAATTCACTTAAAAATTCTTGGTTTTTAAAATCAGTGATGCTAAATGCCATGTGGTGTGTTGAATTGGATCTAGGAACAGTAAGAGAATGTTAATGGAAAAATTGGTGAAATGCAAATAAAGTCTGTAGTTTATAGTCATGCACCAATGTTAATCTCTTAGTATAATAATTCATGCACAATGGGGCATTAGGGGAGACTGGGTGAATGGTAATGGAACCTTTCCACTATAGTTGTAGCTTTTTTTGTAAATCGAAAATTGTTCCAAATTAAAAAGTTTATTTAAAAAAAATTGACCCAAAACATCCAGTGGTACATGCAATATAAAAAGATTTTCAACTCAGTTAAATGAGTAAACTCTTAGTACTTACATAGGTAAATTTTAGTTCATGAAAATTTTATTTAGAAGACTAATTCCACAAGTGTTTTTTATATAAATGAGGAATCATTGTTCTGAGATAACACTGGATAAATAGTAATACTGAATAAAATACCTTTTAAGTCAGTACTTTTTATAGATGACTTTTAGCTCTATAGCCTAAACAGCCAGCATCAGGGGACCCTATTTGCACAGACTGCAGTTCTGTGTTTGTGTTTGGTCTTTCTTCATAAAAAAATAATTGATGTTTATATTTTTCCTTGCTAAGAATTTAAGACCAGACGGACACATGTGCCCATAGTTTACAAACTAACAAAGTGCTCTAACTAAAAGAAGTGTTTATTTGTTTTTGCTGGGATATATTTCAGCTTAGTGGGTGATGGTTTGCATGTATAATTCGCATTAACGGAAAGCAAAGCCATCCCACTGGAAGTCCTGGATAAAATGGCATCTGTGCAGACTGAGGTGGGAGTGACTCACTCTGGTCTCATTTAAGTCAGTGAGGTTGTTAACTGAACTCTGGACTGGAATGCATTCCTTTCTTAAGACACTTTCCTGTCTAAAGGAAGTTCAAGTTTTAACTCCCATTTTCCCTACCCAGTGTGTTAAAATTCTCAGGTAATTTCAACCACCTTTGCACTCCTTGCTATGGTATGAGTTCTGCTGAGTATAGTGATTCACAAATATGGACTGTGATTTGGGGCTTTTGTAGAATTATATTATTAAATACATTTTGGCCATGCAAGGAGTTTGCCTATTGCATTATCAAGCATAGAAGCCAAAATTGCTTATAAAAAGGAGGCGAGAAATTATTGAAGGCTTTTTCTCCATGCAGGTATTGAATTCATTCAAAGCCAAAATTTGCTTGCATATTATACTTTCTCTAGTAGGAACCACAAATATAAAATATAGTCATTTTACACAAATGGCAACAAAAAAGGAGCCTGTTTGGTTTTGTTATGCAAATACAGCTGAGGAAACTGGCCACCATATCACAAAGTGCTTCCTTAGGAGAGAATCCCTAGCGATCTAGTGATACTTTTTTATTTTTTTTCCTCCTTTTTAAATCAGCACTTATCCCAAGCAGTTGTTTGGTTTGTTATTTTATGGCTATTGTAAATTTTTGTTTTGGTTGCTATGAAAATAGAACAAAATTTGCATCTTACCTTTTATCACTGTGTTGGATCTATTGGCATACATTACGTTTTTTTGCCCAAATTCAAGCTACTTTCCCATTCTTATTTTTACTTAGTTCCAGTTTTCTCTCGCTCTCTCTCTCTCACACACACACACTCATACACACTCTGTTGTATACATTTCTGTGTCCTTCCTCAAATTTTTTTATTGTGGTAGGATATACGTAACAAAATTTATTGTTTTGACCATTTGTAAGTGTACGACTCAGTGGCTTTAAATATATTCACAGTGCTGTCTAATCACCACCACTATCTATGCCCAAACCTACATCATCCATAACAAAAACTGTGTGCCCGTGAAGGAACTTCCCCTTTTCCTTTTGTTCCATTTCCTGGTAACCTTAATTCTACTTTTGATCTTTAGGAAGCTGCCTATCTTAGGTACTTCACATAAATAGAATCATACAATATTTGTCCTTCTGTGTCTGGCTTATTTCACCAAGCATAATGCTTTCAATGCCTATCCATGTAAATTTCACTTCTTTTTATAGCTGAATAATACTTTCTCAAACCCTCTTTGAAAGAAGGCAGGGTTTAAAGAAGAAAGAGGAGAAGAAAGATGGAGAATTAAATGAAATAAAATATGAGAATATGCCTAAGATATAGTAAGTGCTCCACAAAAATAATAGCTTGAAAAAATATTGATGCTACTTTGCGGCCAACCAGGACTGCCCCTGGAATAAATCGCAAGTTAAATAAAATGAATGTTGAAGACTTTTCTCCTTCCACTCTCAGGGCCTCTCTCCTGCCCTCAACAACTCTCGCTCTTCCCTTCCAGTCACAAGGCTCCCCGCTCGGCTTGTCAAGTGGTCCCGTATTTACGCCTGTTTGTGAACTCTTTGTCAGTTCTTTAGGGTCCAGTTCCGAGTCATCCCGAACAGGCTCCCATGTGATATATTTATGTAGTGGTATCATTGCTACTACTACTGAATATAAAACTAATAAAAATGAATATAATACTCTTATTTCTGTTTAATTTAAATCAATTAGAATGCCCATGTTGAAATTTCAGAGCCCGTCCCATGTGGTGACGGTTGTCCTCAGGGGACACGGTGGCAGGTAGGATACGGGCACAGCTTTTCAATCTCCAAGGCACGATACCGCCCTGTGGTAAGGACAGCCCTCTCAATAACAGTCATGGGGAAAGTTCCAGAATAGGACACCAATGGAATGGGCCTAGATGCTCTGCCTCTCTCTGTGGCTTCTTAAGATCATACTACCTAGAAATGTTTTGATTCTTTTTTGCATAGAAAAGGAGGACTGACTGTAACTTCTGTTGGTTTGGGTAATTACTCAGCTAATCATATGTATATTTTTTCCTAAACTACCTTTGCTTGCCATAACATTCTTTCTTCCCTTACTTTCTGGGAAGTTGTTTGTTGGGTTGGTTGTAAGTTTGTCCTGTTAAGCACTTGTACGTGTCATACTTGAAAGAGTTTTATTTTACCATTGGATAAATTCTATGACCTTTGTCATTAGTAATTGAGAGCCAGGTTAGAGCTTGCAATTTGATGAGGAACACAGAGCATTTTTAATGCCCTGGGTTCTCTACACAACATACGGTAGACAGCTCAAAGTACATTCATCATAAAGAAAGCCAAGTTCCTATCTTTGCCTCTAGGGAAAACAGGGCTTGCTGACCCAGTAACCAGTTTGGTATTCATTTGGGATTTATTCTCACATTCATTCCGATGAAGAAGTCTAGGGACTTAAAAATATATATAGGTTTGTTGTACCTGTCTCTGCATTTCCCTCTTTCTTTACGCACAAGAAAATATTGCTAGAAATCTCTTTGAGGGTATTGCCTTCGCCGATGTCACACTACCTCTTATTTTTAGGTGTTAAATTTCCCCTTTTCGAAGAGCATCCCATAACAGAGTTTCAGTTCCTCAGGTGCAGGAGCTGTGCAGTACTGCTTTGTCATGGGATGTTCCCGGAACCCACAAGGTGCTCAAGGAACACTAGAGTGCATACATCAATGCATGAATAACTATGTGTAGAAAATTGTAATATAGTGTGTTTTACAAAGCAAATGGGTTACTTGGGAATAATTTGGGCAGATTACTAATTCCATTTCTGAGGTTTCTCTGTCCTCTTTCATTTTGAGATTGTAACACCTTTCAACCACTGGATTTTTCAGTTTGGACAATTAAGTGTCCCTCTGCTGGAGCTTTTCCACCTCTCGCCTGACTTTCCTTGCTGCAGTGTAGTAAAATCATAAGATGGTGTCCCAGTCAGAGCTCAGTTTATTATTTGTATGATGGAGGTAATAGGGTTTATACAGAGTCTTTATGAGAAAAATCAGAAGAGGGTCAGGCACCTTATAAATTAATTATTATTTTCACTCTATTGTTTGAATTGGAAGTTTTGGGGAGAAGACAGATGGGCCAAAGGCTTCAAAAGAGGAAGTTAAGTATAAATACTATTGAGAAAAGTGATTTAATAGACAACTGGTGTTCTATTAAGTTGCAATATTTGTTTGACATGGCATGTGATAAAATGATTACTTAAATAACATATTTAACAACACTTTTTCATTCATTTCATAAATTACAACAGAATTTGTGAGTTGATGCAAAGGTACAAGCTAGTCTACCCGTTAATGATAATAACTGTATTTTTACTTAATCTAATTTGAAGGAATGGAGAAAAATTTTGACATTGAAATAAAGTTAGGATTTTGTAAAATCAGTCAAAACTAAGAATTAGCATTACTGTGGGTGGTTATGACTTCGGTCAGCCATGTTGTTTTCTTACCTACTATATTATTTTTACAAATTTAGTCTCTTTGGTTTTAAAGCTAATGTTTCTGGTGCTTCCTAAGAGAAACCATAGACTCTGTTATATGTGTAATCAGTTATGTGGAGAATTGGTAAAGTGTTTAATTAATTCAGCCAGTTTAGATATGATCTTTTTATTGTTCAAATCAAAATATATTTCTACTCTAAGAAATTTTCTATATATAGATACAGATATCTCATTTTCACATTAGTAATGTAGATATAATTTAAAGTTTCAATATAATCAAATATGAAAGAATATAAAGAACACACATTAAAAACACAACTATGAAGTCACATATATAAAGCTAATGGAGTCTTTAGATATCCACATCAATCTCTATCCAGCACTGAACAAATAAATCTGAAGCATTTTCTCACATCATCAGCAGAATCAAACCAAGTATTACTAGCACTTGGAGGAGATAGTTGATATCCCTCAACTAAGTTAATGAGTAAACTTTTATAGAATTCAAGATACAACAAACATTTATGCTTATTAACATCGGCCTGGCAACTTTTATATTAATGAGGATGTGAACTTTAACTACATACATGCATTTCATGGTATCACTTTATAAAAGCAGTATACTGTATTAATATTAATTAATTACCAAGTAGATCACCACAAGCCAGAGACATTGTGATATCATAGATGACTGTATGATACAATGATATGATGAATAAGGTATTATTAAATTCATTTCACCTCTTAGAAAACTGAGTGAAGGTCATATACGCTTAAGTGGCAAACCAGGATTCTAGCCAGCTCTCTGCTTTTTTTTCTTTTGGCCATATTGCCACTCCACCAAGATGCTCCCATTCCCAGGTGAACTTTATCTGAACTGATTAGAGGTAGAGAAAGAAGGCAGAAAAAACTTGAAAAAGAATGAATGCAATTAATAATTTGTATTCATTCATTTTTACTCTAACATGGGCTCTGGGGAGAAGACAGAAATACCCTTCAGTCAGTGTGTACTGCTCTACCCTTACCTTTCAAACCAATAGAGCAGGGCTTCTTATATATAACCTACGAGTGTTGCTCTGTCGATATAGACATTTGAAGTATTTAGACCTGACTGACTCACAATTTTCTTACTTGTTATTGTACAATACTGTGCAGCGGTTTGTAAAATTATTACAGCTAACTGCATAACATAATAAACTCAAACAATGTTGAATATGCATTAGTGTTTCCTGTGATGAGTAAAGAGCTACAGCAAATTAGAATTGAAAGGCTAGTTTTGGCTGAACAAAGGCAGATGTTATTTACTGATTAGACAAAATTCAGTGAAATTCTTAAGGACCTGCAATATGGAGTATATGACTGTGAACTGGGGTGTTTAAATATCTGGTAGGCTTCTTCTTTGATTACATGGTAGGAAAATATATTATTGAATGGTATTGAAGGATATTGTTTAATTGCTAGAAAAATCAGATTAAGTTGCCAGGTAAGTAGATTGGTGCTTGGCCAATTTTATTTCTGAAACTGCACAGTCTTACATAAAATTCTGCAGTTGGCTTATGATTGAGTCCAGGAAGAGTCTTTATATTTTTCATAAGCTGACAAGTTAGTATGCTCTGTAGAAATCATGAAAATCAGAACCCAAACATTTTCAAGTAAACAATGCATTATTATTCTTTTTCAAAAATGTGGATCAAGAAACTATGGTACACAAGTAGCATAAATGGGAGGTAGACAACAGACAAGGGGAGGTTAGAACAGTATAGGAAGTACAGGAGCAGAAGGACTTATGTGTAGGACCTATGGACAAAACTAAAGGGAGGGGAAAGGGGGGTAAGGGGGAGGGGGGAAAGAAGAGGGGAAATGGGGCAACTGTAACAGCATAATCAATA